>CAUYQU010013066.1:0-24542 GCA_963574635.1 Cheracebus regulus | reverse complement strand
ACTTTGACCCAACCAAATCTTTTTATTTGACCAAAAAAAAATAAAAAAACTTTATAAATTCTTGTTAATTTTTTTGTTTTTTTTTTTTTTTTTTTTTTTTTTTAGCTCATTAGCTATCATTAGTGTATTTTAGGTATAGCCCAAGACAAATCTTCTTCTTCTGTTGTCACCCAGGGAAGCCAAAAGACTGGGCACCCCTGCCCGAGAGTGTCCTTGGCTTCCTCTCCAACGCAACCTTCACTTCCACTGTCCTGAGCTACAGTCCTCCTGGTCACACCTGGACCTTTTCATTTTCCAAAACCTGCTCCAACACAGGCATCATCAGAATCTCCGTCATCCTTATCTCTGACCTCAATCTTCCACCTTGTCACTCTCCCACTCCCAGAGCACCTGTTTCTTGACCCCAATACTCCAGTTTCTTGACCCTTCCATTTTCTTCCAATGCAAGCCAACTGTTGACTCATCAATTCTTACTACATTTATGGTAAATCCTACTAGTCTCTCTCTTTTAATATTTCATATTGTACTTATTTCAAACCTTGGCTATTTTTCAGGAACTATGAAACTACTACTTCTGCCTATCACTCTCAGTAAGTAAATTTCAATTCTCTCTATGAACAGAAAGCTATAATTCTATTTCCTCCTGTTTTACCATTTTATTTGCACACTAGTATCTTTCCCTACCTAACCACTGCATCTATCCAAAGACATTCCTGTTCATTTATGCTTGAGACCCCCTTTCCTCCCACCTTCAGAAAGGGCATTACACATCTATTATCCTTTTCTATTTTATTTCACTAAATTCTCTCAGTTGGTTGAGTATCAATATATAAGCAAGGTAATCTTTAATGGATTAAAATTAAACAAAAAACTTCCCTCAACTCTGGCTCTTTATATGTAACCTTCTCTTTTCTCCCTCACCGATGATATTGAAAAGAAATTTTTCTATACTTGCTGGCTCTTTCACAGTGCATGGAACATAATGGTCACCTTTTAAATATTTGCTAAATAAAGAATATATCAGAAAAGTTCTCAAATAGAATTTGCTCATCTTATTTTAGGAGAAACATATGAGATGCAAATAATCTGAGAGATGGAACTGAAGCTGGAGATGATACAGCCCCAGACTAGAACACTGAGCAATTCCTGCTCCTAAGAAGATTCTCCTAAGAATCTTCAGATAACAATGATGAGAACGCATTCCAACTCCGGAGGTAGAAATCTTCAGATCATGGCACTGACACAGAGTTGGCCAAGCTAAAATCCATCACTTCTTCAGAGAACACTAGCAGAACCACACTAAACCTCAGTGACCTAGTAGAAGAGAGCCAATATAATGACTGACCCCTGCCAAGTAGTACCTGGTTGAGGAATGAATGGAACCAAGGTCCCTTCCAGACTTCACTTCATTATTCCTTCCAAACTTCCAAACTTGTGACCTTGTGCGGTGCTGTGTCCACCCAGAATGAAAGGATACACCTATTCCGTAACTTGCACAGGGACACCAAATTGGTCAGCAGCAGCCCTGACCTGGAAACTAGGTCAAGCAAGCAACTTTTAAGACATTCCCGAAGAGTCTTCCTACAGATTGCATGGGGCCAGACGTTCCCACACACCAGCACACTGCCAGTTTGCTATCATTTTTAGGGACCCTAACTCCCTACTAGACTGATATTTTAAATGGTACAAAATAAATATTTTCCACATTTTCTTTGGCAAAACTAAGAGAGAGGAAAAGATATAATTTAATACTTGTTCACACACATGCAACTAGTTGGAGCACTAAGGAGCAACCAAGCAGAGAATGGCAATGAGAGTGTACTTTTCTCAACTGAATTACACACGTTAGACTCAGCATTTTCATTCATGGCTGTGGATTTTACAAGACAGTATGCTCATTAAATTTACATACATCAAGTTGAGTGGGACAGTTAACACTATGGAGAGTCAGATTAAATTTAAAATGATCAACTATTTGCAGAATTAAGTGAATACGTACAAGCAGCAAGTTGCTGAAGATGGTCAGGTGGAAGCATATTCAGTCAAAAAGGAAAAACACTACAGACAAGCAGAGCGTGACTAGCATTACAAAATGGATACGGGAAATACAGTATTATAAAGCATCAAAATATTCATATGGGCCAATAAGTATGATATTGGAAGATAAATTTGGAAGCACTGCAATAGCAAAACCAGACATTAATTTCTATTAAGTCAACAGCAATCATCTAATTTAAATAATGTTATGTTTTGTTTTAGGGGTTAAAGCTAACATAATTATTCTTGGTAGCAGTCTCTGTTTTGCTAGCATTACATTAGTAAAGCCATAAATTGGTTAAGCATCTTAAGAGGTTCACAATGATCCCCTCATTCCCTCTCTTGTGACAGAGCTCAACATCATATAAACACAATTTTATCCAGAGTTCTACTAAAAGTGTAATTCTGTTCTTAACTACATTTGAATTCATCTTCGACATCACACAATATCAAATGGTTGGGCTTTTCATTACACTAAGGTTTTTACTACCATAAATGGCTCAGTGCCAAATAAAAAAAATAGATGATTTTATGACCTCATTCAAGGTCATTATACACTGTGAAACAGGGCAGACTAAATGAATCTTACCTAGTTCTGCAACCTAATAAATTGTATTTTTAGACTGGGTTTAGACATAATTAGAAATCTAAAAGATAAATAGTACCAAGAACCTGGAACTTAGAATTAACTTTATTACTACTTTTCTATATTCAAGATATCTGTAAATACATTGAAGCTATAAAACAGCTTAAAACAGCTAGAAAATCTTTTGCCTATCAATCAGTTTTACTATGTCCTTATATAAATCTTTAAATAATTTTTAACATAAATGTGTTTTTAAAAAGGTGTGTTTTCTGGTTTTACCAATAGTGGAGTTGAATTTTCCACTATACTATCCAGTAGATACTGGATTACTCAATTCCCATTAAAATTAAAAGGAAGTCAGATGGCTAGCTCCTTAACAGAACAGCAGCCAGAGAATGACATTTAACCAGAGATTGATAATGAACTGATAAACATTATTTTTTGGCCAAATATTCTAACTGGAGAATATGGGTAGAGTATGAACTATCATAATTGAAAAACAAATTTCAGTTTATCCTAATGTATTATAAAGGAACACACACACACACACACGATGAGAAAAAAAATTAAATATCACTTTTCTTTTTTTTCTCCAACAACAAGGAGTAAGTGAACAGAGGAGACTGAGATAAGGGAGCAGTGAGAGAGGAGGGAAACCAGAAGGGGCTTCCTGGAGTGGTCAATGAGCAGGGGGTGAGAGCAGAGGGTTGTGGCTCTGTGGAGGCCATAGAGGACCTTGATGAGAGAAATTGGGGTGGGGGGCAAAGCTGGCTGGAGTCTAATAGGAGGTAATAGGGAAGAATTGGAATCAGGGAGCACAGAGGACTCTTTAAAGAAATTTTACTGTAAAGAGGGGCAGCATATAGGGTGAGTCTAGAGAGGGAAGTGGAGTTAATTGCATTTTTTGATGAGGGAGAAATTATAATTGACTTGTATGCTAATGGGAACAAACCAGTAGAGAGCAAAAAATATTTGGAGTGGTGTCCTTGTGTAAGTGAGAGGGGACAGAAATCTGATGTGTAAATGGAGGGGGTGTGAGTTTAGATAGAAGCACAGAAGGTCTGAACAGGAAGGGAGGCTGAGGACATGGTATAGATACAAATAGGTGGATGGGTGTGATAGAGGAGGGGGCTTATGGATGTTCTCTTCTGGTTGTTTTTATTTTTCTAGTACAATATTAAGTCAGATCATCAACTGAGGGTGAGGATGGGAGAGATGATGGAGGTTCGAGGAGAAAGAAGATGTAAGAAGGTGGTCTAGAAGAAGTAGATGGGGTACGTGGTCCAGGGAAATAGAATTTTATTGCTAGGCAGAATTAAAAGACCTGTTGAGGTTAGTGGTCATTAACTGAATTTAGAAGTGTTTTTTTCTAGTTTGTTCTGCTGTGATGGTAGAGGTACCAGAATATGTGAAAAATTGGATTTAACCAAGAGTTTGGTGGTTTAAAGAAATTTACCTGAGGAACTATATGCCCTTGACATTTTGGGGTGGGAGGCTAGATAGGACAGTCATTTTTATTATTTTTTTTCTTGTGTTTATTGGTCCATTTAGATATTCTATATCTTCTAGTGTCAGTTCTTTATCACATATTTTGCTAGAAAATGGATAGTTTTTTATGATATTTTTGTTTTCTTTTGTATCTTCCCCAATAGAACTTTGGAGATGCCCAGAGCATTTAAAATTGAACTTCACTTGGTGATCTAGGCCTCCAGTTTGCCATTTGCCCTGCTGTCTTCCAGTCTGTGGAAGTGATGGGAGAGAGAAGCACGTCAGCAGGCAGGCTGCATGGTTTGCTCAGCTGTGTTTCATCAGCACAGTGCTAGCTACAGTCCGGTCCCTGGGAGTGAGGCAGGTTAGGTAGTCAAGGAAGCGACCATGTTCTTGGGAGGCAGCAACCGTGATGATGGTACAGTCAACACAATAAGCCTCACCATTTGCATTGTAACTGAGCTCATTCAAGCAAAGCTATCTTCAGTAGGGACCTTCCCCTCTAAAGAGCAGATACATTTTGATTTTATCTGTCCTCAGATTGACCATTTGCTCATTGTAATAGTAAAAGACACAAATTCTGGGTGGAGAATTAAGATACTAATGAGACATGCAATGTATGAACAAACGTGTATGGCTAGTGCACATGTGCACCCAGAGGACTCCCCCAGAACATGCTTACTAGCAACACCTCTTCCCACCTTCTTATGAGTAATCATGTAAGACTCCCAGGAAGGGAGTCCCCTAGTGCCAGTCTTTGCTGTGTCATCCTTACACACAGCCTGCCTTGAACTCCCTCAGGGAGTACTGTTGTATTAGTCTATTCTTACGCTGCTATGAAGAAATACTCGAGACTTGGTAATTTATTTATTTATTTTTTAAAAAAGAGAGGTTTAATTGACTCACAGTTCCATGTGGCTGGGGAGGCCTCAGAAAATTTACAATCATGGTAGAAGACACCTCTTCACAGGATGGCAGGAGAAAGAATGAGAGCCAGCAAAGGAAGTGCCAGACACTTATAAAACCATCAGATCTCGTGAGAACTCACTCACTATAATGAGAACAACATGGGGGAAACTCCCACCATGATTCAATTGCCTCCACCTGGTCCTGCCCTTGACATGTGGGGATTAGGGGAATTACAATTTGAGGTGATATTTGGGTGAGGACACAGAGTCAAACCCTATCAACTGTCTATTCTGCACCTATCTTTCAAAATATTATTTTTCTTTTGCAATAAATTACTCTATGCTATACCTCTTTGCTGTGTGTCTCCTGTTTAAATTATTTTAAGCCAATTAAGACAAGAACCAAGGTATCACATCAGCCATTAACAGGAGCTGCTGATCTCTAAGCTTGCTCAGAATCATGAAGTTCTGGGCTGATCTCATCAGTGGCCATTTATTTTGTGTATAGGACAAGTAGGAGAAGATTATTAATCTGGTAAATTAAAATAACACTCTGTCCTGGGCGAGGTGGCTCATGCCTGTAATCCCAGCATTTGGGGAGGCCAAGATGGGAGGATCACCCAAGGTCGGAATTTCAAGACCAGCCTGGTCAACAGGCAGAAACCCTTTTTCTACTGAAAATACAAAAATTAGCCAGGTATGATGGCACACGCCTGTAATCTCAGCTACTTGGGAGGCTGAGGTGGAAGAATTGCTTGAACCCAGAAGGTGGAGGTTGCAGTAAGCCGAGATTGTGCCACTGTACTCCAGCATGTGCAACAGAGTGAGACTCCCATCTCTATGAATGAATGAATAAATAAAATAACACGCTGAGCCGAACCACTGTGGGTTTTTTTTGTTTGTTTTTTTAATAGGAGTGGAGATGGTTAAGGTGAATGGAGCTTGATAACAATTCCCTGAGCCTCTCATAACGTGGCCAACTACCATGCACAACCTCTCCCAAAAGAAACGTGCAAGGCCTGACTGGTTTCTGAAGTAAATCCGTTTGAATTCCCCCAAACACTGATTAAACCTAATTTTTCACCTGCTTCTTGTCTGTATAAATGCAGGAGAAAAATACACAACGATGTTTTCATCATGCATGAAGTTACATGAAAGAAAAAATTATTCAGCTTCCCCTAGATGTCTTCTGAATGGAAAACTTCAAGAAATTGGAGCTCATGATTTGCAAAGGAGGGGAAACATAAAAAGTGAAGAAACAATGCAAGGCATAGTGGCTCACACCTATAATTCCAGCACTTTGGGAGGTAAAGGTGAGCAAATCCCTTGAGCTCAGGAGTTAGAGATCAGCCTGAGCAACATGGTGAAACCATGTCTCTACAAAGAAAAAGAAAAAAAAGCCGAGCATGGCAGATTGAAACTCGGTCAAATAGACCAAAAAAGGAAAGAAAGAAACCAAAATGCATCTATCAGATGCTACCTTCGTCATTCAGGAGAGCCGGGGTCATACTGCAAGTGGAGATTTCAATTTAGGCTCAATCACCTTCTTCTGTAGTTTTTCACCCAATGCTTCCCAGACTGTGTTCCTGGAAAATTCTGATCCTTCATATTAAAAGAAAAACTTCACCTGAATTAAATTTAAAGGCATTTAATTGAGCAATGCGTGATTCACAAATCAGGCAGTCCTCAGAATCACAACAGATTCAGAGAGGCTCTAGGGATGCCTCGTGGTCAGAACAAATTTACAGGCAAAAAGGAGAGTGATATAGAGAAATCGGAAGAGAGGTACAGAAACAACTGGATTAGTTACAGGTTTGTGTTTGCCTTATTTGAACACAGAATACTCAGCAGTCTATGAGCGGTTCAAATGTGGCTGCTGGGATAGGCCAAAACTCAGCTATTGTTACAGTTGCCTACTCCTAAGTTGAGTTTTCAATCTCGTCTACCTATTAAGTTAAGTTACGGTTTGTCCACAAGGACTCAAATATAGAAGTAAGCGTACTTCTCAGGCCATGTTTAGTTTGCTTTAACACTCACTAAACTCTTTGTGGGGCAAGGGTTCTGTGGTCAGATCAATTTAGTAGAAGCTGAAAACTGTCCTTCTCTTGGAGATTCACAACAGACTATATAATCATGTAATAAGCTCTTTCTGTCTATGTGCCAGGCTTTATTCTGGGCTCTGGGAGAATGGTAATAAAGGAAAGCAAACCCAATTGTTGCTTTCATGGATCTTTTACCATAATGGGGAGATGGTCATTAATCAAATAGCCAAATAAATAATGTATAATTACAAACCAAGGTATGTTCTACAAAAGAAAGGAACATGCTTATAGAAAACCTAGGTAAGAGGTCAGGGAAAGTGGCTTTGAGGAAAGGATGCAAACAGATGTCTGGAGCTTGCAGGGTTAGCACTAACTAGGCCAACGGACAGACCTCGAGGCTTCAGGATGTCCAATAAAAATATACTGTGATCTACATTTGTAATTACAGTTTTTCCAGCAACCACATTATAAAAAGTAAAAAGAAACAGGTGAAAATAATTTTAATAATATATTTTACCTAACTCAGTCTGTCCAAAATATTGATATTTCAATATGTATTTAACATAAAAATTATTAATGTGAGAATTTACATTCTTTTTTTGTCTTAAGTCTTTAAAATCTGGTGGGTATTTTATGCCTATAGCACATCTCAAAGTAAACTTGCCATGTCTTAAATGCTCAGTAGCCATAAATGGCTTATGGATGTGGCACTTGATGACATGGATCTAGAGGAGCTGGCAGCAAGGCCAGTGTGTCAGGAAGGCAGAGGGACAAGGGTATATTAGACAAGGGTGAGGTGAGGTGCCGCCATTCACCTGGGTCAGTCCATGGAAGTTGGTGTAGGCATGTTAGGATCTTGATCATGAAGCTCAGCCACTGATGGCAGAAAACATTAAAAGTCCTGAGAAGTTTTGCAGTGAAAAGGCACATGCTTGCTTGTTTAACTCAGTGTACCCATTTTTATTCCGTGTAACACCTATCAACATCCTAGGCCACACACTGGGAAATGCTGCTCTAGTTGACTACACTTAGAGGAAGTCTTGCTGCTAGTATAAACTTAAGCAAAAGTCAGGCATGGTGGCTCACACTTTAGTCTTAGTTACTCGGGCGGCTGAGGCAGGAGGATGACTTGAGGCCAGGAGTTCAAGACCAGCCTGGACAGCATAGTGAGACTCTGTCTCTATAAAAAACAAATAAAAACAAAAGCTGGGTGTGGTAGCATGCACTTATGGGTCCAGCTACTTGGGAAGCTGAGGTAGGAGGACTACTTGAGCTCAGAAGTTCAAGGCTGCAGTGAGCTATGATCAAGCCACTGCACTCCAGCCTGGGAGACAGAATGAGACACTGCCTCAAAAAAAACCCCAGAAAACTCCTCAAAAAACTCTTCAGCAGTTGGAGGTTTCAGGCCTCTTAGCTTGCTGAGGGGATATCCAGGCTACACGTTACCCAGGACTAAGACCAGGTAAGCATAGAGAGGCTGCTCCCTTGCTGGAAGCCTGGAACTCCCTTTCTAAACTTTGCAGGTAGCAAATAACTCAGGAGGATCCAAGTGCTAGCCAAGAGCCAAAAAGTCAGGGTTTTCCATCCTTTAAGATCTCTCCAAGTCTTACCTTCATCCAATGGTCTGTTCTAGCCATTTGCTTCATTTAGCCTTTCCCTCTTCTCTGCACTTGGAATTCAGAGTATAAGCTTTGCATTCATTTCTATTTGTCTTTTTTTCTTCTTCTGTGTTTCCTACAGCATCTAGCACAAGGCAGGAATGTGGTAGGTGTTGAGTAAGTGTTTGAAGGGATCATGTTCGTATTCCTTTTTTGAGGCAATGGTATGTCTTTATTTCAGGTCTTCCACTAAGTTTGGCCCTCTCAGTCCATCATCATCTCTTCTGTCTTTGAATGGGGAGAGGCCACGGGAAAAGCACTGACCTTGGAATCAGAAGTGGGGCACCATGGCTTATACTTGCAATCCCAGTGCTTTGAGAGGCTCAGTCAGGAGGATCACTTGAGTCCAGGAGTTTGAGACCAGCCTGGGCAACATAGCAAGACACTGTCTCTACAGAAACATAAAGGAAAATAGCTAGGCATGGTGGCCTGCACTTGTAGTCTAGCAACTTGGGAGGCTGAGGTGGGAAGATCACTTGAGCTCCAGAATTTGAGGTTACAGTGAGCCATGATTGTGTCACTGCACTCCAGTCTGGGTCACAGAATGAGACACTCTCTCAAAAAAAAAAAAAAAAGAAAGAAAGAAATTAGTAACCCAAGTTTGTATTCCATCTCTGCCTTCTTACCAATTGTGTGGCCTTAAGCAAGTCAGTTAATCTGGCTGGGTCTTGGGATCATTATCTGGAAAGTGGGATGTTGTACTAAATGATCTCTTAGGTTTGTTTTAGTTTTAGCACTGCAGATTGATGCTGTCCAATATGGTAGCAACCAGCTACATGTGTCTGTTGAGCACTTGAATATGGCTAGTCCAAAATGACAGGTGCTGTAAATGTAAAATACACACTGGATTTCAAAACAAGAATGTAAAATATCTCAAAAACTTTTTATATTGGCAATTTTTTATATTGAAATGATAATATTTTGAATATGTTGGGTTAAGCAAAATATATTATCAATAATTATTTCTTTTAAAAAATGTTTTAACTTATTTGGGTAGAGATGAGGTGTTCTTATGTTGTCCAGGCTGGTCTCAAACTCCTGGCCTCCAGCCATCCTTCCTCATTGGCCTCCAAAAGTGCCAGGATTATAGGTGTGAGACACTGCACCTAGTCACTTAATTTTAATTTCGTGTGTTTCTTTTTACCTTTATAATATGGCTACTAGAAAACATAAAATTAAATATGTGCTGCTATGGACTGAATTGGGACCCTGTCAAATTCCTATGTTGAAGCCCTAACTCCCTATGATGGTATTTGGAGATGGGGCCTGTGGGAGACTATTAGGTTTAGATGAGGTTATGAGGCAAGGCACCATGATGGGATTAGAGTTGTTACTGGAAGAGACATCAGCATTGTCTCTCTCATTCTCTCTCTGCCATGTGAGGATACAGTGAAAAGGCAGCCAACTAGCAGCCAGAAAGAGGGCCCTCACCAGAAATCGACTATGCTGATACCCTGATCTTCAACTTCTAGCCTCCAGAACTATGAGAAAATAAATTTCCACTGTTTGAAGCCACTAAGTCTATGGTATTTTGTTCTGGCAGCCCAAGCTGACCAAGGCATGCAGTTTGTATTATATATTTCTGTTGGACAGCATTGATCCAGGTATCTGGGAACTCCTACATACTAGCCAGCCTTCTGGCACTTGTAACTTTCTGCATTGTGTCTGTGAGAGCACAGGGGTGGTCTCTAGGTCAGTGTTTCCTCCCTAGTAGCTGCTCAATCAGCATCTAGCAATTAAGTCATTTTCTTAGTTGAAAGAATATAAACAGTCTCTGGATAATGAATGTCAAAGAGGATCTCATTAAGAGAATATTGGGTAACACATGGAATCTCTGCAGAGCAGAAGAACGAGGCATGGAGGATGTACTCAGGCAGACAGCAATGTCCGATATCCCACTGCAGACTAGTTTGGGAGTGACTCCACTGCTGCCCTAAAGAACCACAGCTGGCTGCCCATAGTCAAGAGTGGAGTGGGTATGTGCTTCCAGCCTCATTAGCTTTCAATTCAGAGTTCGAATGATTGAGTTTGAAGTGGGGGCTCTAGCTGCAAGGGTGGCTGGGCATGTGAGCAATTGCTTTTGAGCTTTTTTAAGTAGAAAGAAGTGGGCTCTTATCATAGGCAGATTTATTCCTTTAACATAGGAAGGGTCTTTAGATGCTAGGCTGCCAAATAAGAATGACTGAATCCCTTTCCATGTATTGCCAGAGACCTTGAAATTTTGACTGCAACACAGCAGAAGTTTCCACCAAGACTCCTCAGCTGGAACTCCTTCACACAGGAGGCTCTTCAGGTCTCCTTGTTCTTCTGGGAAATATGAAGCAGAACAGTTGATGTCATATTCTGATGCTACAATTATAATTCCATGATGTCTTTTGAAAGTTCTTGCATACTATTTTAATGTGGAGACACAGGCGGGCTCTCTAACCAACTAGCAATAAAACCTAAATGGGTTCATAGACTTGGCTGTTAAAAAATGGATGTTGATTTTGTTGAACCTGTAAAACACAGGTTTTCATTTTTTCTAGGCAGGATAACCAACTTTGCAGGACCACCTTGCAAAAATACCCTAGCTTCCAAGGGGCTATCTCACCTATGCCAAAGCTTCTCAAGACACACCCTCCACATTATCCAGTTAATGTTCTAGGGACCATGGCTGTGAGCAACTCAGAACTTCTGTGTTCCGTGCCTCTGAGTACGGGTGAGTCATTTCATTCATTCCAAACAGTACTTACTGCAAGCCTACTTAGTGCCAGGCACTATTCTGGGAGCAGGGGAGACAGCAGTGAACAAAACAGATGGCAATCTCTGCCTTCTGGACATTTACCTTTCAGTGGTGGGAAGACAGACAGTGCACTGATTAAAATATCAATGGTGCTCGGTGTCATGGAGAAAAATCAAGCAGAGGAGGAAGGTGCAGCATGCTGGTAGGGGAAGGTGACGATGTTAGGATGTGGTCAGGGAAGGCCTTATGGAGAAGTTGGCTGTTGAGTAAACAGCTGAAGGGGGTGAGAGAAGGAGGCATGAGGACATCTGGGTGAAGAACAATCAGAAAGTCCCAGAGGCTGAAGTGGCCCAGTCCAAAAGTAGAAGGAATGCAGCTAGAGAACTTTGGGTCCAGAGCGGGTCAGACGCCAAGGGGGAGAGTCTTTGACCCATATGTGGGTTTATCCACAGATCTGTCTCAGGAAGCCGGCAGCCACCTTTTCTCCTAGACTTCCCCATCTGGTCTCCATATGAGTGGCTATCTGGGTAGAAGGTGGGGAGTTGTCAAACTCATTATATCCGTGATTCACATTTCTGCTGGTGAGGGCTTTTGTTCATTACTTTCAAGACAGTTAACCTGAGTTCTGCTCATGTGTATTCATTTTCTGGAACCTTATTCCTCTTCCATCACCTGCATTCTTCCATCCTCCCCCTCCTTTTCCTCCACCCTCTCCACTGCTATATCTCTTTCCTTTCGGTATCTTTTTCCTTTGGCTTAACTCTGAGATACGTTAACTCCAAGATGGTCATTTGGCATCCTTCCCTGCCTGTTGATAGGAGAATTTAATACTCCCACTTACTAGCCAGTTGTCCAGTGATGCTTTCAGGATGGCTGGAAGAGTGCTGGGTTGGTCCATGTATGACTTTCTGAAACAGTGTCATGACGACAGCACCTACCCAATGTTAAGCCACAGGAGCCATCAGTAACCTGAGCTGCACTTCGGGAGCAGAGCCATCTCCCAGGTGGCACTGTGCATGAGCAGGGAGCTGGAAGAAGGGATTTTTTGCTTGTAGGGGTTTCTCCATGGCTTTAGTCATTCACTTAACAAACTAGATGAGTGCCTGGCACATGCCACCATTAGAAAGGGTGCTGAGGATGCCTGAGTTTCCCTACGTGGGAACACTAGGGGAAGCCTATTTTCCAACCTAGGTCCACAGCCTCTTGCCTCCAATTCTGAAATCCAGTCTCTCAAAATTGGAAAAATGTGTTCGGTAACTTGTTTGGCCGCAAGACCTGGCCTTACCTGATCTGAACTCATTTGGCAGCAAAAACCTGGCCCGAGATGACAGGAGGCTATTATCTTTGTGTTTGCCCTCAAATGTGAGTGATTATGTATTTCTCTGCAGAAATATTAGGGTGTTTGATTTGGGGAGATAGCTCAGGCCCCAATGGCAGCATTATATAATATATGGTGTATGCTCCATAATGCCTTTCTAAAATCTGAAAACTTCTGAAATCTGAAACTCACCTGGTCCCAAGTATCTCAGAAAAAGAATTGAGGACCTGTACTCAAAAAATAGAAAGGTGCTGGGGGTGGTGGCTCATGCTTGTAATCCCAGCACTTTGGGAGGCCAAGGCAGGGGATCACCTGAAGTCGGGAGTTCCAGACCAAACTGAACATGGAGAAACCTCGTCTCTACAAAAAATACAAATTTAGCTTGGCTTGGTGGCTCATGCCTGTAATCCCAGCTACTCAGGAGGCTGAGGCCAGGAAATTGCTTGAACCCGGGAGGCAGAGGTTGCAGTGAGTTGAGATTGTGCCATTGCACTCCAGCCTGGGAAACGAGAAAAACTCCATCTCAAAAAAAAAAAAAAAAAGTAGGAAGGAAGGAGAACTCCTTTTGATAGGAAAGAAGAGGAAAAAGCAAGAGAGAGACCTATTTATTTCAGAGTGACAGTAATTAATACTAGTGACTAATACTCATTAAGTATAGATGAGCTGTCCTTTCCATAATAACTTCACAGTTTTTCTGGGAGGCAGAAAGGGAACATTCAGCAGATGTCAAAACTGAAACCCAAGTGGTTTAACCAATTTGCTCATGATTGAACTAGAACCAGACCCCAGGTCTCTCACTCCCCAAGTCTGCTTGATGCACCCATGCTCTGTTCTCTCTCCCCAGATGAGCTCCACAAACCCAAAGCTGTACAGGCTGAGGTCAAACCCTCTGTGAGCTTTAACCTCTGCACCTCCAAGGACCCAGAGCATGAAGGATGCTACCTCTCCCTTGGCCACAGCCAGCCCTTAGGAGACTGCGGATTCAACATGACAGCTCAAATCTTTTTCATCATTCATGGATGGATGGTGAGCCCAGAGAGGGAGCTCTGTGGCTTTACACAAGATTTGATTTCTTTTGTTTTGGTCAATTAGAAAGAATTCTGGTGTTTCCAGAATCCAGAACCTCTTCTCTTTCCTCGTGTGCTGCTTGTATTTCAGACAACTGTGAAGAATGTAATCGACATTCACTAAGGGCCAATCTGGACTCCAGTCGGTGGTATTAATGCTGGCACACAATGGGCTTTCAGAAAGTGGCTCTCCTGAGGGCAGTAGCCCAGCTTCACTGGCTCGTAAGGACCCCTCTACTTACACTTAATTATGCTGGTCAACCACTGCCTGGAGGGGGCTGTCCCGCCCTGAGAGCTGAGCTTAACTAAAGCAACTTGACTGGCTCCAGGAACCTATGAGTAGCCAGCTGGCCTGGACTGCCAGCTGTTCTTGGCATAGTGCCCTCCTGTTCTCCTTCCAGAAGGATATAGGCAGCTTAGTTATGCTGTAAAAATTCTGCTAAAATTAAGGACATGAAAGGTGCTCAGTGGCAGAATGAATGGGAAAAATGACTTGATTTTAGGCAGAGTTCTTTCTAGAACTGCTTCAGTTTTAACAGGAGCAGTTGGAGCTGTGTGGCAGCCTGAACCTTGTGGCTAGTTTACAGGGTTTGGTTGAGGTAGGCTTCAGAAGAAAGTATAAATTCCATAACAGTATAATTTAATTTCTGCAATGATGTCTTGGGGTCAGTTGCATATGGAAATGGGCTTCTTCTTTTCTTCCACGCTTTCCATGTCTTGATTCTTCAGGCTGGGCTCAGAAGGCATCTTCATTCTGTACACGCAGAATTAACTTGTAATCAGGACTCACTGACTTGGTGCACCTGACGTAGCTGTTTGGAGCCCCTTCTGCTGCAGGTTTGGATCCTGCTGGGTCCATGTTTGAAGGGGCGGACATCCACAAGAGGCTCTCTCCTGACGATGCAGATTTTGTCAATGTCTTCCACACCCACACATTCCTTCTGCTTGAGCATTGATATTCAGATGCCTGTGGGTCACACTGACATCTACCCCAGTGGGGGTGACTTCCAGCCAGGCTGTGGACTCAACAGTGTCTTCAGATCAATTGCACATGGAAGTGAGTTCCCTTTTTTCTGCTTTGTGTTTAACTCAGTTTATCCCATCTTCTTCTAAATCAGCCAGAGCCTTTAGCACTGCAGGCACTATTTATCCATTATTCTCACCTCCCGCCACAGTGGCCCTCCACACTGTTTAATGTTTATCACTGTCCTCCAAGGCTAACTTACCCAGTGGTTCCTGCTCTATTTATCATGCTTTAAGTTTGCAGTTGTTATTGATTAATTTCTTTCTTTTTTCTTTTCTTTTCTTTTTTTTTTGAGATAGAGTTTTGTCTTTGTTGCCCAGGCTGGAGTGCAATGGTGCAATCTCAGCTCACTGCAACCTCCACCTCCCTGGTTCAGGCAATTCTTCTGCCTCAGGCTCCCGAGTAGTTGGGACTACAGGCATGCACCACCATGCCTGGCTAATTTTGCATTTTTAATGAAGACAGAGTTTCACCATGTTGGCCAGTCTGGTCTCAAACTTCTGACCTCAGGTGATCCACCTGCCTTGGCCTCCCAATGTGCTGAGGTTACAGGTGTAAGCCACTGCACCTGGCCAATTAATTTCTTTTTATGACAAAAGGAATACACACATTTATTGAAAAAGAAATCAAGCCTTATAGACTTGCATAAAGCAAAAGTGCTCTCCCACTCCCAGCCCTACTTCCACTCTTCATGTATAGCCACTATGAATGCTTTTGTGTGTATTCTTCTAGTCTTTCTTAGCAAGTTTATTTGCATGCATATTTTCCCCAAATCACATTGTTCTACAACTTTATTTTTATTTTTTTCAACTTTCTTTTTTTGTAATAATATATTATGGACATTCTTTTTCTTTGCTTTTCTTTTTTTAAAACTCAGAAACTTGCTTTTTTTTTTTTTTTTTTTTTTTGAGACGGTTTCACTCATGTTGCCTAGGCTCAAATGCAATGGCGCGATCTTGGCTCACTGATACTTCTGCCTCCCAGGTTTAATCAATTCTCTTGCCTCAGCCTCCTGAGTAGCTGGAATTACAAGCACCTGCCAATACGCCCAGCTAATCCCAAAGTGCTGGGATTACAGGCGAGAGCCACCATGCCCAGCCTCATCCTATTTTTCTTGAGACAGGGTCTTGCTCTGTCACCCAAGCTGGAGCCCAGTGGCACAATCATAGCTTACTGCAGCCCCAACCTCATGGACCCAAGCGATCCTCCCACCTCAGTCTCCCAAGTAGCAGATACCATAGGTGTGCACCATCATGCTTGCCTAATTTTTTAATTTTTGTAGAGATGTGGTCTCACTACGCTGCCCAGACTGGTCTCAAACTCCTGAGCTCAAGCCATCTTCCCACCTGAGCCTCCCAAAGTGCTGGGATTACAGGTGTGAGCCACTGTGCCTGGCCTTGGTATTCTTAATAATACGTCTTGGAACTTGTTTCACATCATTATATTTAGCACTACCTTACTCTTTTAACAAGTGTGTATAATTTCACTGCATGAATGTATCATATTTATCTGGTCCTTATAAGTGGACATTTAGGGTTTTTAAAAATATTTTTCAGTTATGAACAGTGCTACAGTATATGTCATTGTTATATTTTTAAGATGGGTTTTTAGAGCAAATGTACTAGAAGATGGAGGGAAGCATGTTTCTCACCCATTTCATTTAAGCCTGCATTTTTAGGGGAAATTGTGCTATCTGGAGAACCACAGTTGGCTCAGAGGTTCAGGAATGCTTGGATCCTACCTTGGTCTAATTCTTCCCTCCCCTACATCTGGGCCAGTGAGAGATAAAGATAAAAAGCAAGGAATCTCATTCTTAGAGGGGCTGAAAGCCTAAAGCCATGCTCTCTAGAAGATGCCCCTTCCCCTAAGCCAGGGCTTCTCTGACATTTGGGACTAGATAGACCTGTGTTCTGAGGGCTGTCCCTTGCATGGGAGCATGTTAGTAGCATCCCTGGCCTCAGCCCACTAGATCCCAGCAGGACCTTCTCCCTAGCTGTGACAATGTCTCCTGGCTGAGACCTACTGCTCTAACCCAACATGGACCTCAGAATCCTACCACCCACAGGCTGACATAGGGGCAGAAGCTTGAGACACCAGGAGCTCTTGGCCCAGAATAGGAATGGAAGCGAGATGACCAGGCTTAGCACAGCAGGATCAGCCTGCCCTGCCAAAGGAGGCTCATGGAGACAGGGGTGCCCCTGAAGGCCTCAAGTGCAGAGCCTTTTCGTAGTAGTGCCCCTGCCCATTGGCAACATGCCCCACGGCACCCTGGAATCTATCCAAACATATAGTGACTTCCTCAGGAAGGATGGGGTGGGAAGCTGGGGGAAGTCTTGAGGCTATATTCACACATGCGCAGAGCAAACCAATGGACCTGCCGACCACAGATGGTCTCCATCAGGATTGGGACAGAAGCTGTGAACTTTGCTTCCATGTTAGGGTCCAAGGACAAAGCTGCTAGAGTTGGCATTTTTCCCCCCACACTTCTGGAGTCCATGATCAGCCTGCATTTTTTTGATTAACTTGCACCAGGGGTGATAATCTACACCCCTTTTCCTTGGATGGTTGGTCTTCATTTTTCCCCTGGTTGGCTCATAGGAATTATGTAGTTTTTTGTGTTCTTCTGATTTATTGGTGCGAGACACCAAGAGGGAGGAACTTGGCACTCAACATCAAGGTGAATGTCACAGAGGCCAGTGGAGGGTGGGAGGCTCTTAGGGGTGGCACAGGGTAAAGGTCACAATGTCAGGCTTAGGCTTTCTAATAAAGCTCCTGGTTGTCATGTGGTGGGAGAGGGAGAGATGAAATCAGGATTGTGAGATGCGGCTGAAATGTCTGCTGCAGATCCAGCTAAGAGAGGTCCAAAACCTAGGATGGCAATAAAATCTCCCAAGATCTTTCTCTTAAAATATTATTTTTGTGTCTTGAAAACTATAGTATTAAAGGTATTGAGACTGTGCAAAAAAAATAAAATAAAATAAAAAATCTCCCAAGATCCAGCCAGTCAAGCAAGCTTCTACTTTCTTGATGTCCCCCTCAACCCATAAAGGTCACAGCTTTTGCCAGCCATAGTGGCTCACACCTGTAATCCTAGCACTTTGGGAGGCTGAGACAGGAGGATTGCTTGAGCCCAGGAATTTGAGACCAACCTGGGCAACATGGCAAGACCCCACCTGTACAATAAAAAATACAAAACTTAGCTGGGCATGGTAGTGTGTACCTATAGTCACAGCTACTCAGGAGGCTGAGGTGGGAGGATTGCTTGAGCCCAGGAGGCAAAAGTTGCAGTGAGCTGAGATTATACAATGGCATTCCAGCCTGGGTGGCAGAGCAAGACCCTGTCTGAAAAAAAAAAAAAAGAACATAGCACATAGCTTTTGAAAAGAGATGAAGTGACAAAGATTACAGAACAAAGAGTTAACAAAAGAACTGGGTTGTAGGGCTGTCAGCTGTTTTCCCTCCCAGATGATTGGACACCTCACCTTGTAGAAGTGAGGGCAGGGTCTATCTAGGTGGGAGTAGGGGAGAAGCCTCCTTCAAAACCAGCTTTCAAAGGGTTGGATGCTTTTTGGAGAGGACTGAATTTGTTTTAGGCATTCACACTTATTTATGCACTGACACATTAAAGAAGGTGAAATTGGGGCTGGGCAAGGTTGCTCACACCTGTAATCCCAGCACTTTGGGAGGCCAACACCAGTAGATCATTTGAGGTCAGGAGTTCATGACCAGCCTGGCCAACATAGTGAACCCCGTCTCTACTAAAAATACAAAAATTAGCCAGGCGAGGTGGCACACACCTGTAATTTCAGCTACTCGGTAGGCTGAGGCAAGAGAATCACTTGAGCCCAGGAGGTGTAGGTTGCAGTGAATCAAGATCACACCACTGCACTCCAGCCTGGGCAACAGAGTGAGAATCTGTTTCCAGAAAAAAAAAAAAACGTGAAATTGTTAACATCCTTTAAGAAACAGTACATCTTGAGATAAGATAAAACAATTGAGAGTTTGGGGTACATATATAACTAATCAAGTCAACAAAAAAAACCACATTTACTTAACCAACCCCCACTCCAAACCAAATCATTTTTCTGGGAAGGAAATCATAGTGTACTACAGGACCCTGCCATAATCATATATGGTAATAATAACAGGGTATAATAATATAAACACCCAATATCCATCTAATCAGAGTTATTATGCTTGGAGGATGAAAAGAAGGGAATGGGGTGAGTGTGTGAGAGATAACACTCCAGGAGCAAGGAAGACACTGAAAGAGACAAATGTTATCTCCCATAGTGGGGAGTCAATAGAGAATATGAAGAACCAAATAATCAATAAATAGAAATAGAAGCAAGTTATTTAGTGATATGAAGATAAATACTAAAGGAAGCAGTTATGATATTTTAAAGGTATTGTAACTAGAGATGGGGGAAAGGAGAAGAGGGTGTGGAGGGGTGGTATTGGAAGATTGTTTTTCTTTCATTGAAAGTCTTTTTTTTTTTTTTTTTGAGACAGAGTCTCTCTCTGTCTCCCAGGCTGGAGTGCAATGGTGCGATCTCTTCTCACTGCAACCTCTGCCTCTGGGGTTCAAGTAATTCTCCTGCCTCACCCTCCTGAGTAGCTGGGATTACAGCTGCATGCCACCACACCTGGTTTTTAAAATTTTTTCATTTTAGTTTTAGTAGAGACATGGTGTCACCATGTTGTCCAGGCTAGTTTCAAACTCCTGACCTCAGGTGATCTCCCCACCTCAGCCTCCCAAAGTGCTGGGGTTACAGGCATGAGCCACCATGCTTGGCCTCTTTCATTAAAAGTCTTGAAAAGTGTTTGATTTAAATTATGTGCATATAAACTTTAATTAAAAAAATTTTAAAATTAAATCTGCAAGACAGAAAATTGTCATTTGTAGTCTCAGGATGAGAGTTGTGACCAGGACTGTGAGAAATATATTTCTGTTGTTTATAAGCTACCAGGTTTATGGTATTTTGTTACAGCAGTCTGAATGGACTAAGGTGGGAAAAATTTATGACAAATTTGGATCACAGGGCACAGTGAAGCAAGCTGTGGTCTAATAATTTTTGACTCACTTTTGCTACATTTTTTTGGTACAAACAAGTGTGTGTGTGTGATTCTCTTTATATGAAATGTCCAGAACAGGGAAAACCTGTTTTAGACAGCAGAGACAGAAAGTAGATTAGCAGTTGCCAGGGGAGGAGGAAGAGGGGAGGGGAAATGATTACTTCATGGGATGATGAGAGAATGAATGTTCTGGAACGTGACAGAGGTAGTGCCTACACGACATTCTGAATGTACTAAATGCCACTTATCGTTCACTTTAAAGTGATTGATTTTTAGGGTGTGTGAATTTCACCTCAATTTAAAAAAACCCAAACACTCAAACTGTGCCCACCAGCTCAGCCCCGAGCAGAGTGCTGCCAGTGGACGATGCGGAACAATCCAGGCTTCTCCCCGCCCTCTTCCGTGTCCTCATCCTGGACTCCTTTTGCCTTTAATCCACTCTGCCCAGTGATTGCTTGTGTTCATCCCACCTGGCCTGCTTCTCTCTTATTTTCTTGACGAAAAATCCCAAGAGAAAGTTACATTAGAGAAAAGTGCTTTTCATCTCATAGCCCATAAATAGGCCCATTTAGGAAGCCATGTGTCGATGAAGGGAAACGGATGCTCCGTGCAGTCCACAGGGATAACGGGTGCCAGGCCAGGCAGTTACCCAACGAGTGTGTGTTTAGGGCTCAGAAAAGTGAAGGAAAAGTGACCAAGGGTAAGGGGGCCGCTCCGCGCAGCCCAACACTCCAGACTTCACTTCTAGTGCTGCTCCTGGGCTGCCACGAAGTCCAGCAAGTCAATGGCGGTGACCACCCCGAACACCATCAGCCGCTGGCTGGACTTTCCAGTGCTGTGGTTCTGGATCTGCTCATGCACCACCAGGGCGAAGTGGTCTCTTTCCAGGATGTGCGAGAGCCTGCACAGCGTGTCCGTCAGGAGGACCTGTTTGAACTGCTTGCAGATTACTTTGCCAACTTGGTCTGATGGCTGCACCTTCTGGGCAAGCAGGGACGACAGCATGTTCCCAAGCCTCACCATTCTCAGGTCACCCCAAAGTGTGACTCCGGGGAGTCAAACCTGGCACTGGTGGGTGTCCTCACAATTTCGCCCCCGGGGTCCGCAGCACGTCCACCTTCTCTGAGCTCATCTTCCCCAGCTTCACAACGATGCAGCGATACTCCCTCAGGGCTGCAGCCAGGGCCTGCCCGATCCCGGTGTTCCCGGATGTGGGCTTGATAATCCTATCCCCCGGCTTCATCGTCCGGCGCGCTCGGCGTCCTCCACCATCCACAGGCTGAGGCGTCCTTCATGCTCCTGCGCTCATTGAAGAACTCGTACTTGGCCAGGAGCTCGCACTTCAGGCCTAACTTCTGCCCAATATTGTGGATTCTGACCATGGCCTGTCCTCGAGTTTCTCAGAATTTCTGGCAAGATGTTTGGAGACTCTGCCGGGGCATGTGGTGATTCAGGGACTCAAGGCAGGCCGGCTCAGCTCCAGGTGCACCTGCTTGGGGCATCCGCCGGATCCACAAGGCTCCTTGGCTTCTTTATCCCCGAGGGGGCCCCTTCTCCAGGCTCCCCTTTGCGGAGTGTGGCCCTGAGTGGTGGGGGCAGCCTGCAGCCCCGCTTCCACCTGGAGGGTCTCAGAAGGCCGCTGGGACCAGACGGATGGCGCTGACAGTTCAGAACTTTTCTGTAAGGAGATGTGACAACGAAATGTGACGTGGGATCCTGGACAAATACACGGGAAAGAGGGGCGATCGGCTGCTGCGACTACGGGAGGCGGAGAACAGACTTTTTTTTGAGACAGAGTTTCCCTTTTGTCACCCAGACTGGAGTGTAGTGGCCCCAACTCGGCTCACTGCAACCTCTGCCCCCTGGGTTCAAGTGATTCTCCTGCCTCAGCCTCCAGAGAATCTGAGATTACAGGCACCCACCACCACAGCCGGCTGATTTTTGTAGTTTTAGTAGAGATGTTGGCCAGGCTGGTCCAGAACTACTGACCTCAGATGATCCTTCTACCTCAGCCTCTCAGAGTGCTGGGACTGCAGGCATGAGCCACTGCACCAGGCCCTAAACAAACTTTCTTACACTAACTGATCTGAACACATGTCCCAGTTTATTAACTTTCTAGCAAGGGAATCAATAAGGGGGTGAAAAGAGTGCCTTGTGTCAGGTCTGAGAAGGCATGGAAACTGTAAGGCCATATATTTGGGAACAAGAATGCTTATATAAGCAGCTAATTTTTAAAAAGTAAGCAACTTGTTAGATTTAAAAATACAGTTTCATTTCATACGATCATAAAAACACTGTCTGTAGAAAGGAAATTGGGAGCAAAAAGCCCAAGAAAGAAAAACAAATAATAAAGAAACATCAGTGTTCTTTAAGTGAATAACAAGGGTTTGGTTCTCTGATGGTTTAATTAACATGGAAGCATGAGTGGTCCCCAAACAGCTCAGAAGCCAAGTGTGGAGAGGCCTGTCTTGGCACAGTGACTGCAAATGTTCCAAATCAAGTTGGAGGGTCAAACCATTTGTCTGTTCTCTAATCTTGGGACAAATATTTTTGACATGTCACTGAAAAGTAGGATCAGGCAACTGGTAACAGCGAAAACTATTTTGGGTTTCCATTTCTAAAGTGATAAACCTGTAAAAACAACGAACAACAATCCTCAACAATCAGATTGGCATTTGAACAATTCCACTTGCAGTGTGCTTTGTCTATATCTTAATGCGGGAATTTGTATATAACCCCAATTTATGCTGAATGTAATGGATTATGTAGATATAGTATCAAATTATTCCTTTATATATTCCCGGGTTTTATTTGCTGTGTTTTCAAAATTTATTTTTTCTATGCATTGCCTTCCTTTTAACTGCTATTTTTAAATTTAGAATCTATACATTTAAAAATGTTCTTGCCAGGTTTGGAACTGAAGTTCTAGGGTAGCGTAAAATGAACTGGGAGAGTTTTGAACCCTGTTCTAATTTCCTGCAATTGTTTAAATACTTTATGAATTATCTGTTCTTTAAAGCCTAGGTAAAATTCAGTTATGGACTTACCTGTTCCTGGTGAATTTTTTTTTTTTGTTTTTTTTTTTGAGATGGAATCTCACTCTGTCACCCAGGCTGGAGTGCAGTGGCGCGATCTTGGCTCACTGCGACCTCTGCCTCCTGGGTTCAAGCAATTCTCCTGCCACAGATTCCTGAGTAGCTGGGATTACAGGAACGAGTCACGTTTGGCTAATTTTTGTATTATTAGTAGAGATGGGGTTTCGCCACATTGGTTAGGCTGGTCTCAAACTCCTAACCTCGTAGTTCTCCTGCCTTGGTCTCCCAAAATACTGGAATTACAGGTATGTGTCACTGTGCCCAGATTTTTGGTTAGTTTAGTTTTGTTTTTTTGAGACATAGTCTTACTTTGTTGCCAAGGCTAGAATGCAGTGGCACAATCTTGGCTCACTGCAACCTCTGCCTCCCGGGTTCAAGTGATTATCCTGCCTTAGCCTCTCGGGTAGCTGGGACTACAGGCAAACACCACCATGCCTGGCTAATTTTTGTATTTTTGGTAGAGATGAGGTTTCACCATATAGACCAGGCTGCTCTTGAACTCCTTACCTCAGATAATCTGCTTACCTTGGCCTCCCAAAGTACTGGGATTACAGGTGTGAGCCACTACACCCGGCCCCTGGTGACTTTTCAATGGCAGAATTTTAATCACAATTTCAATCTCATTTGTTGAAATTGATCTATTCATGTTTTCAGCTTCCTAACTTTGGTAATTCAGACCGTGCTAGGAAATAGTCTATTTAGTTTTTCAAATATATTGCTATGGAGTAACATGTACTATTGTACAATTATTTTTTATTTTGAGACAGGGTCTCATTTTATCACCCAGGCTGTAGTGCAGTGGGACAACCATGGTTCAAGAATGCCTTGACCTACAGTGGCATGATCACAGTTTACTGCAGCCTTGGCATGCTGGGCTCAAGTGATTCTCCCACCTCGGCCTCCAAAGTAGCTGGGACTACAGGTGTGCACCACCATGCCTGACCAATTTTTTAATTTTTTGTAGAGACAGGATTTCACCATGTTGCCCAGGCTGGCATTGAACTCCTGAGCTCAAGCAACGCACCTGCCTTGGTCTCCCAAAGTGCTGAGATTATAGGTGAAAGCCATGCACCTGGCCAGTTTGTACAATTAGTTTATAATCCTCCTAGATTTTTATTATGTCTTTTTTTCTCATGTCTGTTAATCTATATTTTTGCATTATCTGTTCCTGGAGGTGGGCATGTACTTTATTTTTAAGCATTTTTAATTACTAAGACATTTAGATTTATAATATTTATTAACCTTTCTCTGTGTCCCATAGGTTTTGGCATGAAATGTCTGACCTCTTATTGTTTCTAGACAGCTTACAATTGTAAGCTGTCTCTCTCTCTTTTTTTTTTTTCCTTTTTTTTTTTCTGGAGTCTAGTCTGTTTCTTTTTTTTTTTTATTGCATTTTAGGTTTTGGGGTACATGTGAAGAACATACGATATTGTTGCATAGGTACACACGTGGCAGTGTAATTTGTTGCCTTCCTCCCCTTCACCTATATCTGGCATTTCTCCCCATGCTATCTCCCCC
>CAUYQU010013065.1:0-13168 GCA_963574635.1 Cheracebus regulus | reverse complement strand
GAGGAGAGGCATTCTGATTTCGGGTGTTCTCAGCCTTTTTGCACTGGTTTCTTCCCATTTTTGTGGATTTATCCACCTGTCATCTTTGTAATTGCCGACTTTCAGATTGGGTCTCTGAGTGGACATCCGGCTTGTTGGTTGTGAAGTTTTTTCTGTTTCTTAGTTTTCCTTCGAGGGGCGCCCCTTCCCCACAGAGCTGGGCCTTCCCGGGTTCAGCTGTGCTTGTTCTCCGTCCTCAGCGCTTCCAATTGCTGTTCTCCTTGTGGGGATGGGACCAGCAGAGCCTTTGGGCACCCAGTCCCGTATACTCTGCACCGAGAAGCACCGGGCCGGCCAAAAGAGTCACGCTGGTGACCCGTGTGGCTCCTTCACCAGGAATCTCCCAGTTTGTGGGCAGGAAAAATTCATCTGCAATTGCGGCGTCCACTTGCTCTCTGCGGTTTCACTGGGAGCTACAATCCTGAGCTGCTGCTATGCGGCCATCTTGGATCTCTCTCCGCCCGGTGATGAAGTTTTTCTGTTTCTTAGTTTTCCTTTGGCAGACGCCCCTCCCCCACAGAGCCGGACCTTCCCGGGTTCGCTGTGCTTGCTGTGAAACTCTCAGTCCTCCCCACTTCCAATTGCTGTTTTCCTTGTGGGGATGGGACCAGCCGAGCCGGTCCATCCAGTATACTCCGCACCGGGAAGCGCTATGCTGGGGCACCGGCAAAACAGTCGCGCCGGCCAAAAGAGTCACGCTGGTGACCCGTGTGGCTCCTCTGCCGGGAATCTCCCAGCCTGTGGGCAACAAAAATTTGTCGGAAAGTGCGGCGTCCACTCGTTCTCTGCGCTTTCACTGGGAGCTACGTTCCTGAGCTGTTGCTAATCGGCCATCTTGGATCTCTCCCAACTCATCATTTTTTATGACTACATAGTATTCCGTGGTGTATATGTGTGACATTTTCTTTGTCCAGTCTATCATCGATGGGCATTTGGGTTGGTTCCAGATCTTTGCTATTGTAAACAGTGCCACGATGAACATGTGTGTGCATATGTCTTTATAATAGAACGATTTATAGTCCTTCGGGTATATACCCAGTAATGGGATTGCTGGGTCAAATGGAATTTCTATTTCTAGGTTCTTGAGGAATCACCACACTGTCTTCCACAATGGTTGAGCTAATTTACATTCCCACCAACAGTGTAAAAGTGTTCCTGTTTCTCCACATACTCTCCAGCATCTGTTGTCTTCAGATTTTTTAATATTCACCATTCTAACTGGAGTGAGATGGTATCTCAATGTGCCTTTGATTTGCATTTCTCTAAGGACCAGTGATGCTAAGCATTTTTTCATATGTTTGTGGCATCATATATGTTTTTTCTTTTAGAAAGTGTCTTTTCATATCCTTCGTCTACTTTTGGATGGGTTTGTTTTTTTCTTGTAAATCTGTTTTAGTTCTTTGTAGCTTCTGGATATTAGCCCTTTGTCAGATGGATAGATTGCAAAATTTTTTTCCCATTCTGTTGGTTGCTGGTTCACTCTAATGATTGTTTTCTTTGCTGTACAGAAGCTCTGGAATTTAGTTAGATCCCTTTTGTCTATTTTGGTTTTTGTTCCCATTGCTCTTGGTGTTTCAGTCATGAAGTCCTTGCCTATGCCTATGTCCTGAATGGTTTTGCCTAGGTTTTCTTCTAGGGTTTTTATGGTGTTATGTCTTATGTTTAAGTCCTTAATCCATCCGAAGTTAATTTTAGTGTAAGGTGTCAGGAAGGGGTCCAGTTTCTGCTTTCTGCACATTGCTAGCCAATATTCCCAACACCATTTATTAAACAAGGAATCCTTTCCCCATTGCTTGTTTAAGTCAGGTTTGTCAAAAATCAGATGGTTGTAGATGTGTGGTATTGCTCTGGAGGCCTCTGTTCTGTTCCACTGGTCTATGTCTCTGTTTTGATATCAGTACCATGTTGTTTTGATTACTGTTGCCTTGTGGTATAGTTTGAAGTCTGGCAGCGTGATGCTGCCAGCTTCGTTCTTTTTGCTTAGGATTGTCTTGGCTAAATGGGCTGTTTTTTGGTTCCATATGAAGTTTAAAGTGTTTTTTTCCAGTTGTGTGAAGAAGGTCATTGGTAGTTTGATGGGGATGGCATTAAATCTATAAATTACTTTGGGCAGCATGGCCATTTTCACAATATTGATTCTTCCTAACCATGAACATGGAATGTTTTCCATCTGTTTGTGTCTTCTTTTATTTCCTTGAGCAATAGTTTGTAGTTCTCCTTGCAGAGGTCCTTTACCTCCTTTGTTAGTTGTATTCCTAGGTATTTTATTCTTCTTGTAGCAATTGTGAATGGGAGTTCGCTCTTGATTTGGCTCTCTGTCTGTTATTGGTGTATAGGAATACGTGTGATTTCTGCACACTGATTTTGTATCCTGAGACTGCTGAAGTTGCTTATCAGTTTCAGGAGATTTTGGGTTGATACAATGGGGTCTTCTAAATATACAATCATGTTGTCTATAAATAGAGACAATTTGACTTCCTCTTTTCCTAATTGAATACGCTTTATTTCTTTTTCTTGCCTGATTGCTCTGGCTAAAACTTCCAATACTATATTGAATAAGAGTGGAGAGAGATGGCATCCTTGTCTAGTGCCAGATTTCAAGGGAATGCTTCCAGTTTTTGCCCATTCAGTATGATATTGGCAGTGGGTTTGTCATAAATAGTTTTTATTATTTTGTAATAGGTTCCATTGATACCTAGTTTATTGAGAGTTTTTAGCATAAAGGGCTGTTGAATTTTGTCAAACACCTCTGCATCTATTGAGATAATCATGTGGTTTTTGTCTTTGGTTCTATTTATGTGATGGATTACATTCATGGATTTGCGTATGTTGAACCAGCCTTGCATCCCTGGGATGAAGCCTACTTGATCATGGTGGATAAGCTTTTTGATGTACTGTTGTCATTGGTTTGCCAGTATTTTATTGAAGATTTTTACATCTATGTTTATCATGAAGATTGACCTGAAGTTTCCTTTTTTTTGTTGAGTCTCTGCTGGGTTTTGGTATCAGGATGATGTTGTTCTCATAAAAAGAGTTGAGGAGGATTCCCTCTTTTTGTATTGTTGGAAATAGTTTCAGAATGATTGATACCAGCTCCTCTTTGTACATCTGGTAGAACTGGGCTGTGAACCTGTCTGGACCTGGACTTTTTTTGGTTGGTAGTTTGTTAATTGTTGCCTCAGCTTCAGCCCTTGTTATTGGTCTATTCAGGGTTTCAGCTTCTTCCTGGCTTAGTTTTGGTACGGTGCAAGTGTCCATTAATTTACCCTTTTCTTCCAGGTTTACTGGTTTATGTGCATAGAGTTGTTTGTAGTAATCTCTGATGGTAGTTTGTATTTCTTTGGGATCGGTGGTGATATCCCCTTTATCATTTTTTATTGCGTCTATTTGATTCCTCTCTGTTTTCTTTTTTATTAATCTGGCTAGTCGTCTATCTTGTTGATCTTTTCAAAAAGCAGCTCCTGGATTTATTGATTTTTTGAAGGGTTTTTGTGTCTCTATCTCCTTCATTTCTGCTCTGATCTTAGTTATTTCTTGTCTTCTGCTAGCTTTTGAGGTTTTTTTTTTTTTGATCTTGCTCCTCTAGCTCTTTCAATTTTGATGATAGGGTGATGATTTTAGATCTTTCCTCATTTCTCATGTGGGCATTTATTGCTATAAATTTCCCTTTAGACACTGCTTTAAATGTGTCCCAGAGATTCTGGTACGTTGTGTCCTCATTCTTGTTGGTTTCAAAGAACATCTTTATTTCTGCCTTCATTTCATTGTTTATCCAGTTGACATTGAGGAGCCAGTTGTTCAGTTTCCATGAAGTTGTGTGGTTTTGAGTTAGTTTCTTAATCCCTGAGATCTAATTTGATTGCACTGTTGTTTGAGAGACAGTTTATTATGATTTCTGTTTTTTTTGCATTTGCTGAGGAGTGATTTACTTCCAATTGTGTGGTCTATTTTCGAGTAAGTGTGATGTGGTGCTGAGAAGAATGTATATTCTGTGGCTGTGGGGTGGAAAAGTCTGTAGATATCTATTAAGTTCACTTGGTCCAGATCTGCGTTCAAGTCCTTGATTTCCTTGTTGATTTTCTGTCATGTTTATCTGTCCAATGTGATAGTGGAGTGTTAAAGTCTCCCACTATTATTGTGCAGGAGTCTAAGTTTCTTTTTAGGTCATTAAGAACTTGCTTTATGTATTGGGCGCTCCTGTATTTGTTGCATATATATTTAGGATCCTTAGCTCTTCTTGTTGTATTGATCCTTTCACCATTATGCAGTGTCCTTCTTTGTCTCTTTTCATCTTTGTTGGTTTAAAGTTGATTTTATCAGAGACTAAAATTGCAAGCCCTGCTTTTTATTTTTTTAACTCTCCATTTGCTTGGTAGATCTTCTTCCATCCCTTTATTTTGAGTCTCTGTGTGTCTTTGCATGTGAGATGGGTCTCCTGAATACAGCACACAGATGGCTTTTGAATTTTTACACAGTTTGTCAGTCTGTGTCTTTTGATTGGGGCATTTAGGCCATTTACATTTAATATTAATATTGTTATGTTTGAATTTGATCCTGCCATTTTGTTACTGGTTGTTTGTTTTGCCCATTGGTCAACACAGTTTCCTCAGTGTGTTGTTGGTCTTCACCGTTTGGTTCATTTTTGCAGTGGCTGATACTGGATGTTTTTTTCTGTGTTTAGTGCTTTCTTCAGGAGCTTTTATAGGGAAGGTCTGGTGGTGACAAAATCTCTCAGTAATTGCTTGTCTGTAAAGGATTTTACTTTTCCTTCACTTATGAAGCTTAATTTGGCTGGATATGAGATTCTGGGTTGAAAGTTCTTTTCTTTAAGGATGTTGAATATTGGTCCCCCATCTCTTCTGGCTTGTAGGGTTTCTGCTAAGAGACGCACTATGAGTCTGATGGGCTTTCCTTTGTGGGTTTCCCCAACGTTATCTCTGGCTGCCCTTAGCATTTTTTCCTTCACTTCAACCCTGGTGAATCTGACAATTATGTGCCTTGGGGTTGCTCTTCTTGAGGAGTATCTCTGTGGCATTCTTTGTATTTCCTGTATTTGAATGTTGGCCTGCTTCGCCAAGTTGGGGAAGTTCTCCTGGATAATATTTTGAAGAGTGTTTTCTAGCTTGGATTCATTTTCCCCGTCCTCTTCAGGTATACCGATCAAGCGTAGATTGGGCCTTTTTACATAATTCTATATTTCTTGGAGGCTTTGTTCATTTCTTTTCACTCTTTTTTTCTCTTTTTTTTGCCTTCTCTTTTTATGTTGTTGAGTTGATCTTTGATCTCTGATATGCTTTCTTCTGCTTGATCGATTCGGCTATTGAAACTTGTGTATGCCTCATGAAGTTCTTGTGCTGTGTTTTTCGGCTCCATCAAGTTGTTTATGTCCTTCTCTAGGCTGGTTATTCTAGTTAGCATTTCATCTAATCTTTTTTTAAGGTTCTTAGTTTCTTTGCATTGGGTTAAAACATGTTCTTTTAGCTCAGAGAAGCTTGTTGTTACCCATCTTCTGAAGCCTGCTTCTGTCAGCTCATCAAAAATCATTTTCTGATCTGTTTTGTTGCCGTGCTGGTGAGTTGTGATCTCTCTGGGGAGGAGAGGCATTCTGGATTTTGATGTTTTCATCCTTTTTGCACTGGTTTCTTCCCATCTTCTCTGAGTGGACGTCCTTTCTGTTAAAGTTGGGGTTATTTCTTCTGCATGAGTCTTTTTTTTTTTTTTTTTTTTAAATGCAAGTGTCAGTGTGCCACTTAAGAGAGTCTGTCTGTTTTCTGCCTCTGGAGGCACTGCTGGGCAGCCTTGTTCTCAGCCAGGCTGTTGTTTATTCTTTGCCTAGTTTCCGTACTGGTGGGGTTAGCCCCGCCTTCCCAGTGGTGAGCTCTTTCCCTCTGCTGAGCCTGCTGTTCGCAAGTGGAGGATGTGTTAACTGCGAAACTCTCCCTGGAGAGGGACTCCAGTTGCTGGATCTTGTAGGGGAGTGGCCTGTCTGGTCATATCCCCCTTCCTGCTTTCAACTCTCCCTTCTGTGGGATGGGCAGTTCCTTTTCACAAGCTTTCTCAGTATTAGTCCAAATCTCTGCCCTGGTCTCCACTAACAAGGCACCGATCTGGCTGGGGTGCTGGCCTGGGCTGTTGCCTGGGTCTGTGACTCTGGGTGGTTCTCAGCAAGGTAGCATTTTCATGGTCTGTGTGCGGCCAAAGTCTTGGAGTGAATTGCTGTATCTGTCCAGAGAACCGAGGAGGTGACGCCCCCGCCCCCTGCCTTGCCAATCCTCCGTGCCTGATATACTTTCCAGGTGGGGCAGTGCCCCGCCTTGCCTCGGCTGGATGCCTTTGGGCTGCTTTTGCTACCTTTTTTGGGGGTTAATCCTGCTGTTCAACCAGTCCCTTTAAAACAAAACTGGTACCTTGCTCGGAGATGCAGATATCGCTCTGTTTCTGTCTCACTCCGTGGTAGCTGCACTCCAGAGAAGCTTCCTTTTGTCCATCTCCCCTGGCAATCCTGAAGCTAGGTAATTTATTTAAAAGAAGAAGTTTAGTTGGTTTGTGGTCCTGTGACTCTACAGGAAGTGTGATGTTGGCATCTCCTTCTGGTGAAGGCCTCAGGGAGCTTACAGTCTTGGTGGAAGGTGATGGAAAGCCAGCACGTCACATGGTCAGAGTAGAAGCAAGCGAGGAGGGGGAAGGTGCACTTGTCAACAACAAGATCTTGTGTGAACTTAGAGTGAGAACAATCTCATCACCAAAGGAATAGAACTAAGCCATTCATTAGGATCCATCCTCATGATCCAAACACCTCCCACCAGGCCCCACCTCCAGCTCTAGGGATTACATTTCAACATGAGATTTGGAGCAGAAAAATATACAAACCATATCATATGTTTTGGATAGTAACCCCTTATCAGATGTATGGTTTGCAAATATTTTCTCCCATGGCACGTATTATCTCCTCACTCTGCTAATTGCTTCCTTTGCTGTGCAGGAGATTTTTAGAGTGATATAATCCCATTTGCCTCTTTTTACTTTTGTTGCATATATTTTTGGGGTTATATCCAAAATATTGTCCAGACTAATGTCATGGAGCTTTTCCCTTATGAACTACTAAAAGAAAGTTTCAGTAGTTTAGTGGAATTACTAAGTTTCAGGTCTTAATTTGTCTTTAATCCATTTTGAGTTAATTTTTGTATATAATGCAAATTAGAATCCAATTTTATTCATCTGTATGTGAATATCCAGTTTTCCCCACACGATTTATTGAAGAAACTGTCCTCATTGTTTCTTTTTGGCACCTTTATTACAACTCAATTGTTCATAAATATTTGGGGTTATTTCTGAACTCTATCCTGTTTGGCTGGTTGTTATGTCTGTTTTTATGTCAGTACTGTGCTGTTTTGATTAATATAACTTTGTAATATATTTTGCAGTTAGGTACTGTGATGCCTCCAGCTTTTTTCCTTTTGGTCAAGATAGATTTGGCTATTTAGGGTTTTTCATGTTTCCATACAAATTTTAGGATTTTTTTTCCTGTTTCTGTAAAGAATGACATTGGAATTTTGATATGGATTACACTGAATCTGTAGATTGCTTTGGATATTATGGATACCCTAGCAGTCTTAATTCTTTCAATTCATAATCATGCCTTTCCATTTACTTCTGTTTTCTTCAGTTTCTTTCATCAATGCTTTATAGTTACCGATATATGGATCTTTACTTCCTTGGTTAAATTTATACCAATGTATTTTATTTATTTTTTGTTGCTATTGCTAATGAGATTGTTTTATTAATTTCTTATTCAGATAGTTTGTTGTTAGTGTTGGAATGCTACTGATTTTTGTATGTTGATTTTGTATTCTGCAAATTTAATGAATTTGTCAGTTATAATGGTTTTTATTTGGTGAAGTCTTTAAGGTTTTCTATACATAATATCATGCCATCTGTAAACAGGAACAATTTAAGTACTTCCTTCCAATTGGAAGGTCTTTTATTTCTTTTTATTGCCAAATTGCACAGGCTTGGACTTCCAGTAAAGTGTTGAAAAGAAGTAGTGAGATTGAACATTCCTGTCTTGTTCTAGATCTTTGAGAAAATGCTTTAAACTTTTTACTGTTGAGACTATTAGCCATGGACTTGTCACTTAAGGCCTTTATTGTGTTGTGGTATATTTCTTCTCTACCAAATTTGTTGAAAGTTTTTATTATGAAATGAATTCGAATTTCATCAAATTCTTTTTCTATACCTATTGAGATGATCCTATAACTTTTGCCCTTCATTCTGTTAATAAAATCAGAAATAATAGAGGAGACATTACACTGATACTACAGAAATACAAAGTGTCCTTTGGGAGGCCGAGGTGGGTGGATCACCTGAGGTCAAGAGTTTGAGACCAGCATGGCCAACATGGTGAAACCCCTTCTCTACTGAAACCTACAAAAATTAGCCAGGTGTTGTGGCAGGTGCCTCTAATCCCAGCTACTCAAGAGGCTGAGGCAGGAGAATCGCTTGAAGCCAGGAGGTGGAGGTTGTAGTGAGTGGAGATTGCATATTGCACTCCAGCTTGGGTGACAGAGTGAGACTCTGTCTTAAAAAAAAAATAAAAAGGGTCACAGGAAACTACTGTTAGCAGTTATATCCCAATAAATTGGATAAAAGAAATAGATAAATTCCTAGACACATACAACCTGCCAAGACTGAATCATGAAGAAATAGAAAATCTGAATAGACCAATAATGGACAAATAGATTCAGTCAGTAATAAAAAAATCTCCTATTAAAGAAAAGCCCAGGACTGATTGGCTTCAGAGCTGAATTATACCAAACATTTAAAAAAGAAGTAATTCGAATCCTTTTCAAACTCTTCCAAATAAATGGAAGAGAAAGGAATATCTTCAAATTCATTTTATAAGACCAGCATTATCCTAATGCTAAACTGGATGTAGACACTACAAGAAAAGAAGTTACAGGCCAATATCCCTGATGAACATAGGTGCAAAAATACTCAACAAAATACTGGCAAAACAAATTCAGCAGCACATTAAAAAGATCATTCACTATGATCAAATGGGATTTATCCTTGGGATTCAAAGCTATTGCAATGTATGCAAATCAATAAATGTGATACTCTATATGTGGTTCTGATTTCATCCCCCACTTCTCAATTATTTTCTCTGTCCTATACTGTAAATGTTTTTTTAAATGTCTTACCATCAACCTTAAAACATACTTCAGAAAAATTCTCAATCTTTTTGCTTTTAAAGCTTACCAATTGGTCCTAATCTGAGAAACTTTAAAAACAACAGAATTTGAATGATCCTGACTGAATTGATTGGGATGGGGCATACGCATCAGTATGTTTTCAACATTCCTCACATTTGCCCTCCCTCTGGGTACCTCCTTACCTGATGAAATCCTGTTTACCCTCTAGGATTCACCTGAATGTCATTTCCTCAAGGATATATTCTGAAAGAATTTGATCTAAATCAGCTACCCTCATAGCTTTCTGTTTCCTTTCTCAGAGCATTGATCATATCTCTAATTCAGAGTTTCTAGCCCTCAGCACCACTGACATTTTGGGCTGGATATAACTTTGTTGTGGGGGGACTGTCCTGTGCCTTGTGGGACGTTTTGCAGCACCCCTGGACTCTGTCCATGGGATGCCAGAAGCACCTCATTGCCAGATGTGGCAACTGAAACTGTCTCCAAACATCACCAAATGGCCCCAGGAGGGAATCCCTACCCCTCACCTCATTAGAACCACTGCTGTAACTCATGGTTATTTTATATGTTGTCTGTCTTTCCCTCATACTATAAACTCCAGAAGAGTGCTTGTTTTGGCAACACATATACCAAAATTGGAATGATACAGAGATTAGCATGGCATGCTATGATACAGAGATTAGCATGTGTCATCCCCTGTCCAAGGATGACATACATTTGTGCAGCATTCCATTAAGAAAAACCCCAAAAACATCAGAAGAGCTTTCCTCTCTGCTAGATTCTCAAGGACACATCTCAATGCCTAGGGACATTCCCAGATGCTGGACAAGAATTTGTTGAATAAATGAATGAATGAGATGGCTAAGCCAGGATTTCAGAGCTCTAATGAGGGTGAAGACCACAGGTGTCAATAGCAGAGAAGAAAAGGAAGGAATACATCTGAGCCACATTTAGAGAGCAGAAATTAAATTTTGTGGGAACACAGTCATATCCATTCATTTGCATATAACCTATAGCTGCTTTTGTGCTACAGAAGGCAGAGCTGAGTAGTTGAAACAGAGACCACATGACTCACAAAGCTTTAAATATTTACTGTTTGACCATTCACAAAAAGAGTTTGTTGACCCCCTTTTTAGAGATTGTATTTAGAATATAAATCTAAAGTAAACTATTATGAAAGTAGCTAACTGACTGATTATTTGCAAAACAGATTTTTATTTAAAAAGTTTTTACCATTGCCCTATTTCTCACAAACGAGAAATTTCCATGCACAAAAATGCACAAATATGCATTGCAGAGACGTTCTTTCCTGAGAAATATTTTATTCTGTTACTGGATATTTTTTTAAGGGGATTTGAATGTATTCAACTTCTCTTTTCCTAGAAGGTCAGAACTTCTTTTAAAAAAATTTCAATCTTACTAGTTTTCTAAAGATTTTGTGTGGAACAAAGAAAAATTAAGAAAATGGTTCTCAGTCCTCTGTGTAAAAAACTATTTTTTTTATAGCTTTTGCCACCCAAAAGACACAAATTTGTTTATTTTGTGGCTGCTGACAGAATATATAAATTCTGTCTTCCAAATGAATGAAGCTTTTATAGTTCATTCACTGACTCATTCAACAAGCATTAAGAAATGTCTTCTGTCTTGAAGACTGAGTGAAGCTTTTATAGTTTATTCACTGACTCATTCAACAAGCATTAAGAAATGCCCTCAGATAGACCAATAACAAGTACTGAAATTGAGACAGTAATTAATAGCCTACCAACCAATATAAGCCCAGGACCAAACGGATTCACAGCCAAATTCTACCAGAGGTAAAAAGAGGAGCTGGTACCATTCCTTATGAAACTATTCCAAACAATAGAAAAAGAGGGACTCCTCCCTAACTCATTTTATGTGGCCAGCATCACCCTAATACCCAAACCTGGCAGAAATGCAACAAAAAAGAAAATTTCAGGCCAATATCCCTGATGAACATTGATGCAAAAGTCCTCAACAAAATACGGCAAACCAAATCCAGCAGCACATCAAAAAGCTTATCCACCATGATCAAGTTTTCTTTATCCCTGGGATGCAAGTCTGGTTCAACATATGCAAATCAATAAGCGTAATCCATCACATAAACAGAAGCAATGACAAAAATCACATGATTATCTCAATAGATGCAGAGAAGTTCTTCGACAAAATTCAACAGCCCTTTATGCTAAAACCTCTCAATAAACTAGGTATTGATAGAACATATCTCAAAATAATAAAAGTTGTTTATGACAAACCCACAGCCAATATCATACTGAATGGGCAAAAGCTGGAAACATTGCCTTTGAAAACTGGCACAAGACAAGGATGCCCACTCTCGCTACTCCTATTTAACATACAATTGGAAGTTCTGGCCAGGACAATCAGGCAAAAGAAAGAAAGAAAAAGGATTCAAATAGGAAGAGAGGAAGTCAAATTGTCTGTTTGCAAATGACATAATTGTATATTTAGAAAACCCCATTGTCTTAGCTCCAAATCTCCTTAAACTGATAAGCAACTTCAGCAAAGTCTCAGGATATAAAATCAATGAGCAAAAATCACAAGCATTCCTATACACCAATAATACACAAACAGAAAGCCAAATCATGAGTGAACTCCCATTCACAGTTGCTACAAAGAGAATAAAATACCTAGGAATACAACTCACAAGGGATGTGAAGGACTTCTTCAAGGAGAACTACAAACCACAGCTCAAGGAAATAAGACAGGACACAAACAAATGGTCAAACATCCCATGCTCATGGTTAGGTAGAATCAATATTGTGAAAGTGGTCATACTGCCCAAAGTAATTTATAGATTCATTGCTATCTCCATCAAGGTGCCATTGACTTTCTTCACAGAATTAGAAAAAACTGCTTTAAATTTGATATGGAACCAAAAAAGAGCCCATATAGCCAAGACAGTCCTAAGCAACAAGAACAAAGCTGGAGGCATCACTCTACCTAACTTCAAACTATATTACAAGCCTACATTAACAAAAACAGCATGGTACTGGTAACAAAACAGATATGTAGACCAATGGAACAGAACAGAGGCCTCAAAGAATGCCACACATCTCCAACCATTTGATCTTTGACAAACCTGACAAAAACAAGCAATGGGGAAAGGATTCCCTATTTAATAAATGGTGTTGGGAAAACTGGCTCCCATATGCAGAAAAATAAAACTGGACCACTTCCTTACACATTATACAAAAATTAAGATGGATTAAAGACTTAAATGTAAGACCTAAAATCGTGAAAACCGTAGAAGAAAACCTAGGCAATACCATTCAGGACATAGGCATGGGCAAAGAGTTCATGACTAAAACACCAAAAGCAATGGCAACAAAAGCCAAGCTTGACAAATGGACCTAATTTAACTAAGTAGCTTCTGAACAGCAAAAGAAACTATCATCAGAGTAAACAGGCACCCTACAGAATGGGAGAAAATTTTTGCAATCTATCCTTCTGACAAAGGCTAATGTCAAGAATCTACAAAGAACTTAAACAAGTTTACCAGAGAAAAACAACCCCATCAAAGAGTGGGTGAAGGATATGAACAGACACTTCTGAAAAGAAGACATTTATGCAGCCAACAAACGTATGAAGAAAAGCTCATTATCACTCATCATTAGAGAAATGCAAATCAAAACCACAATGAGATACCATTTCATGCCAGTTAGAATTGTGATCATTAAAAAGTCAGAAAACAACAGATGCTGGAGAAGATGTGAAGAAATAGGAATGCTTTTTCACTGTTGGTTGGAGTATAAATTAGTTCAACTATTGTGGAGACAGTGTGGCAATTCCTCAAGGATCTAGGACCAGATATACCATTTGATCCAGCAATCCCATTACTGGACATATACCCAAAAGATTATAAATCATTCTACTATAAA
>CAUYQU010013064.1:0-79051 GCA_963574635.1 Cheracebus regulus | reverse complement strand
ACCCAGGAGGCAGAGGTTGTGGTGAGCTGAGATCATGCCATTGCACTCCAGCCTGGGTGACAGAGCGAGACTCTGTCTCAAAAAAAAAAAAAAAAAAGGCAAAAAAAAGAAAAAAAAAAAGAAAATGGGCTGGGCGTGGTGGCTCACACCTTTAAACCAACCAAATTGGCGGCCAAGGGGGGTTGATCAACTGAGGTCGGGTGTTAAATACCAGCCTGACAAACATGGTTAAACCCCGTCTTTAAAAAAAAAAAAAAAAAAAAAAAAAAGAAACAAATCCTCTTTCCCCTCAGCACCAAAGCATACCTACCCTACTCCAAACAGAACAGGGAAGGAGAGAGGAAGCCCTGCCCCTGGGGAGTCCAGAAGCCTCACTGTGGGCTGCTGAACTCCTGGGTCTAGGGAGAAATGACTGAGGTCCCCAAGTCCTATTGAGACGGACCCTTGACTAGAGCTAAGAGGGGTGTGCCAGGATCGATGTTCCTGCAGAGGCAAGCCTGGGTTCAGAGGGGACATCCCTCCATGAGCCCCTGGTGCCCACGGAGCTGGGGGTGGCTGGCTCAGGACTGTGTTTGTCTAATGGATCTGTTTTTAATCTGCCCCCTGCAGGGCCTGAGGAGGGCACGTGGCTCAGAGAGACCCTGCAGGGAGGACAAACAGACTGAAGACAGCAGGACTGGGGCCTGGAATCTTACTCTTCAGCTGGGGCCTGGGGGTGTGCCAGGCCACCACCTCATCCACTGGGGACAGGGGCCAGAATCCTGAGAAGATGAGCAGGGAGTGGCAGCTAGGATTTCCAGAGGGAAAATTTCTAATTTTTGTCTTTAAGTTTAGCAAGGGCAGAGCAAGAAAGACTGACATGATTACAAGTATTGTGGTTAGACAGCAGGAAGAACAGCAAGGAATGGTGGAAATCCCTGCTTTCTCCGAAGCATTCCAGACCCTTCTTAGACCCAGACTCATTCCTATAGTCCAGGTGCCCTCCCTCCCTGCCCCCCTCTCCCAGCCCAGCCCAGCCCAGTCCAGCTATCGTCTCTGTTCGGTGCAGGAATTGAAGGCAGGCCTGCCCTTAGGCTCGCAGTGGCTGGGGAGCTTAACTAACGTCCATCTCTCCCCCAGCCCTCTCGCTATCACCAGGTCCTGGCCCTCTCCCCTGCCCCAGCCATCTAGCCCAGTTGGCCCAAAGGGCACACAGAAGGTGGGCTGGGAAAGTGGGAAGGGCAGTCTGGGTTGACTCAGTTTCCCCCACCTTTGACCAACACACCCATTTGGGCTGCAGCTGGTCTAAGGGGAGGGAGGGAGGGAGGTGGGAACCTAGATTTTGGAATGTGGGATTGGGTTTCACACAAAACCATCTGTTGAAATCTAAGAAAGTGATAATTATCCAGAGCGATTTTAGGACTCTGGAGCTGCTCGCTGTAGGAAAATACTTGGCTCACAGATGAGGGGTGGGGAGAGCAGAGTGGAGCGGGCAGAGCGGGAGGAAAGGGAGGCTGGGGGCCCTGGGGCAGCAGTTCACCTGGTGGGCGGAGCTGGGCGCCGAGGGGTATTGAACCTGCCCCCGGCCGGCCGGGGATTAGGTTACCGGCAGGGGCACCGGGAAGGAGACTGGAATGTCTCCGAGGGGCTGGGCAGACTAGGGAACCGGACTCTCAGTCTGGATGCCAGTGTCCATCAGCCCGCAGCTTCTGAACCGCCGAGAGCCAGGCGCCGAGGCCAGCCTCCCCTTCCCCCAGAGGCCGACCTCGCGCTTCTGCTTTCTACTTGATTCACAGGCTGTGAGTCACCGCAGCGCTGGCACCGGTGGGCCCCCGCAGGAGAAAGCGGGATTTAGGCGTCGGGCGCAGCGCCCCGGGACCCGGACGCTTCTCGGGGATGCAGGCGCCTAGTGTCTCACGCCCTGATGGTCGTGCCTTTTTCTTTCTCATCCCAACCTTGGAGGACTCCAGAGCTCCCCTTCCACCGCCTGGGCCCTCGAACATTTCCTTACCCAGCACTTTGAGCAAATCCTCGAAGTTTTCCGATCGGATGATTTTCCAGTTGCCAGAGAAGTTGGGCATGGTGGCGGTGCGGGCGGCGGTCTCCTTAGACCCCTAGGCTAGAGCACTGGACACTGAGTCTTTTAGCCCAAAGAGACGTCGCCGTCGCCTTTGTCGGGTCGTGAGATTCAGGAACCAAGACACGTCCAGGGACCAACCCCAAAGCTGGCCAGGGCTCCCGGGCGGACAGCTTTTATACCCTGTATGGAACCGCCCCTGCCCAGGATTGAGGCGCCCCGCCTCCCGCTCCGCCCCCCACCACCTGGGGGGCGCTGCGCCCCCGCCACCAACGTCTGGATCTAGCCCGTGTGTGGATCCAGGCTTCTCTGGGGACCGAGATAGCCTTCTTCTGCGCTAGTGGGTGGATGGGGAAGCAGATGCGAAGCCAGCACTTGAATTGCGCTCTCCGCGGAGGCGAGGGGAGCCAGCTGCGGGCGAAGACGCTCTGGGCTGGTGTATGGCTGTCCCCCACCCGAGTTCCTCACGCCTCGCCTGTTCCCCACCCGTCCCCAACCTGACTCCTTGGCGCCGGACACCTGGCGACCCCCACCCGCGGGCGGACCCCAGATTTTGAGCTGTAGCTGGCGGGGGGAATGGGCAGCTGAGCCCGGGCTCCCTGGATCCGTGGGACCGCTCCGAACTCAGAAAGGGGCTGGGGAGCTCCGGGGTTCGAGGGTGAGGGATCTAAGTGAGGCAACGGCGCCCCCTGCTGGAACAATTCGGAGAGGCTGGGCGGGGGTGGCACGGTCCCCTCACCCCTCCACCCTGCTTCGAGTTCCAGTAGTGCCCGGGACGCTGGAAGTAGGCGCCGGGCGACTAGATCCCCTTAATGTGCTGGGCGGCCATCGAAGGGTTAAGCAGGATCCCAGGGGGCGAGGCTGGGAGGGCAGAGGTCACAGCCAGTCACTTGACGCGAGGTCTTTATTAAAGCGCTTTCTCTGTCGCTTCGCTCCCCAGACCCCGAGGGGGTCTCGGTAGGCGAAAGGGAGGGAGGCGGGGGCCACGGCGCGGAGCCCTGGCGAGCTGCGCTGCCACTAGACGGGAGGAGGGGTGGGTGCCCGGGGAGAAGGCGGAGCAGGGTCTCAGGTGTCACCATCCTGAGCTGTAAAACGGGCGGAAGGAGCGACCTCCCTCCCTTGGAGAGCGGCTTTGAAACGGGAGATCAAAGAGGGTGGGGAGGGCACGGCTTCCCGCAGAGACCCGAGTGGGAGTGGGCGAGACCCCAGTGGAGATGGCAGGGAGACACAGAAGCAGAAACGGAGGTCAGGCGGGGGTCCTCAGGCCCGGACCCGAGGCCGGAAACCGCAGAGGAGCCGAGCCTGGCGCGATGCAGTAACTGGAGCCAAAGGAACCGTCCCGGCCTGTCCAACGCAAGGGACCCCTCGGCCCGGTGACCCAGGGCGAACCGACGCTTGTGGCCCCGCTGCCCGCACCCCAACCCCCACCCTCCCGTGACTCTCTCTCCCAGCTTCTTTTGAGGCGGGAAGAAAAACCCCACATCTGGCCTCAGCCCTGGGCCCGGCCCTGGCCCCTCCTCGCCAGCGTGGCCAAGGGTGGAGCAGGCAGTCGCTCTCAGATGCTGGAGACCTTATGCTTAGAACCCAGGAGCGATCTAGGGAGTTGGGGGCTTTGGTGGGAGCTGGGAGGAGTCCAGAGGAAGAGGACCAAAGGAGAGAGGCGTAGTGACCTCAGCATTGAGAACTAAAGGCTGGAGAATGTACTGGGGGGTCTCTGAGTTGCAGAGAGGGAAATCTACAGAAAAGGGTGGGTAGAGAAAATAAAGCAGCTCGGCTGACTCTCCAGCAGGAGGGATGGAGATTCCACTGCAGAAAGAACTTCTCTATGGGGCCCCGCCAACAAACTGAGATTGGAAGAAGGGAGCCGGATACTTGAGCCTGGGTTTAGGGGTCCAAATTTTGTGTAGGAGAGCTTATTTGGGAGCGTAGGGGGCCCGGGTTTCTGGAAGGAAGAGCGCAGCAGGTCAAGGAGCTCTCTGAGCAGAGGTGGGCGGGAAGGGGGTTCCCTGGGAAGTGCTTAGGGCCTGGGGTGGCCGGCACAGCTCCAGCTCCTCCCCCATCCTCCCTGCTCTGCAATGCTGTAGGTAAAGGAGAGGGATTAGGCTCTGACAGTGAAGTCAGGCTCCTAGCCAAAGGGATGAGGAGAGGCTAGAGGAGGGAACCTGGTGGAAACCAGACTCCTGCTGCCCTCCCTCCTTTCACTACCCACTGCCTCCCCAACCCAGGCCATTGTGTCCATCTCTACACCACCAGCCCTCTTAAGCCTCCAGCCCGAAGAGCCAGGCTCCTGCTCAATAGGCATCCCTCCTCCTGCACGACAAAAGACCCAGGGCAGGCCCTCCCCCACAGCCTTATGAGTGACTAAGGGTGTTAAAACTTCACCCCAAAGATGGTCACCAGGATGCAGGGACAGAATCCATAGGAAGGGGTGATCCGTCCCTGGATGCTAGCAGGGGAGCACAGGCTGGATGGCTTGGCTGAGGCTGCTGGGGTGGCTGGAGCCAGGCAGTGGGGCTCCCTAGGATGGGGGCTGGGAGATCTGGGCCCACTCCCCTCCCCTCCCCTCCCCTCACTTCCCCACTCCCCCCACCAGCCAACTGGCCCTGATTCCAAAGAGACAGAAGTAAGACAAAGGGAAGTCGGGCTGGGAGAGGAATTCTTTCCAGATGTGAGCATTTGCGGTTTGGCAGCTCAGGGCCTGAGCTCCAGCTTCAGCCCCAGAACTCCAGCCCTGGCTGAGGGAGGTGGGCAGGGGGTCCAAGCAGGGTGCTGAGTAAGCTGGGGCTGAGGTCTCAGCCTCCAGCAGTTCTGTTACCCCAGGGAGCAGCAGGCAGGGAGGGAGCTTAGGGAAGATGTGAGGAAGGGGACGGGGAAGCTGAGGGGTGGGCGATGAGAGAGAGCAGACGGGCCTGCGGGACAGGCCTAACTGAGGAGGATGGAGACGCCGAGGGGCAAGGAGCAGGGGCCAGGACCCTGAAAGCCGGCAATGGGAAGGAGCTGCAGCCCCCATCAGCCACTCAGTCACAAACAACTGGCTTTAATTTCCCGCTGGGATCAATAAGGAGAAGGAATTTCCCAGTGCCTCTGGCCTTTTAATTATGACCAAATCTCCTACAGATCTGCCCAGGGTGACCCATTCCCCCTTTGCAGGGGCCTTGGTCATACCCCTCTTGGGCCTCCCGCAGGAATTTGGAGACTCAGTGAGGGGAGGGTGCAGAGTTGGTGAGAAAAGCTGGGGGAGCAGAGGTGGGCTAGGTAGGGGTGGAGTGAGGAGGAAACCAGATCGAGATACTTAGGAGAGCAGCATTTTGGGACTTTGTTCCACAGTGGTGTGGCAAAAAGAAGGGGGCTGGTCTTCCACCTGAAGGAATAGAGAGGGGCAGGGGAGGGCTCCTGGATGGTGAGAGTGTGAGTGGGTGTAGACGTGTGTATAACTGAGGGGTCTAGGACTTGGGGAGAGGAGACCCCCCTCCCCTCTCCATTAATTCCTTGGGGCTAGCGGGGAGGAGTCACCACCCAGCCCAGCTACTGGAGGGGAAGGATTGACTGGGGATGAAAGTGTGGGAGAGTGATGAAGCCCCCGCCCTCACCCCCAGCCAGGACCACAGAGAGCCAAATTCAGCATTTGGAGAACCTCAGCCTGGGCGGTGTTATTGCATCTGCTGGATCAGAGAGTTTGTTGGCTGGAATGCATGTAGAAATTAAACCCAGGTGGGGCTAGACACCTGGGGCTCTGCTGCTCAGCATAGGGGCAGCAGTGAATGCAGGACTTCTACAGAATGCAGGGAAGTCTGAGAGGAGAAGAGAGGGGCTGGGAACTGCTGGGGCAAGGCAGCTGTGTCTCCTGGCCACCCTGAGCCCTCAGGATTCCACCTAGCTCAGAGCACAGACTCAGGCAGCCTGCCTCCCAGTGTGGCCTGATCCTTGGTACCCAGGAGAGTGCCGCTTTCTTGTCTCTCTGGGTTCAGGGGCCCAGCCCTTTTCAAGTCTGAGAAGGCCAGGCTCTGATTTGCCCCAAATGAAATTTTCCTTGCAGTAGGATGAATAGGAGTTCGGTCCAAAAAAAGTTTCCAGCAAACTGAAGTGCAAGCCAGGAGAAGGGTCGGAGATCTAGAAAGGAGAGGACTCATTTCCCAGAAACACTGGGTGTAGGAGAGAGAGTGTGAAAACCAGGGATGCTTAGGGCAGAGACTCCTGAGTGACCCAGGGAAAGAGCAGCTGGACCCAAAGGCAGGGGATGACAGTAACCTCCAGAGCCAGCCCTGAGGCCTGGCAAACAAAGCCAGGCATGGTCCAGCAGGGTCAGGACCACAGACCAGGAGGAGGGGGCTGACCGGGATTACAGCCAGACAAGGAGAGGGTCTGCGCAGCACCCAGGTGGCCAGGCATGCCTCTGACTGTGACGAGAGGCTTTCTAGGCGGACCAGGGAGGACCTGCACAGTGCCCAGGCGGTGCCTCTGTTGTTCTTGGCTCTGCCATCTCATTCCCTGCTCCAGCTGCCAACGCTCTCCTCAGGGCTGGGCTGGGCTGCGGAGCAGCGGGAAGGGAGAGGGAGGAGGTGGGGATGCACTGGTTCAGGACTTGTCCAGACCAGTTTCAGGTCCCAGGATGGAGAAGTCAGTCTGCACCGTGACTTGACCTACAGTTAAACTCCTCTTGGCTTTTAAGATCCAGTTGCTAGGGCCAGATCCCTCTGCCATTCCCACCCCTCACCCTGCACTGGCCCCTTAGCCCCTGGCAGCCCAGGGCAGGAAGGCAAAGGTGTAGCCATGGCAAGTTTGGCAAGCTAAACACACGGGTTCGCATGGCACCTAGAAATGGCCAGCGCTAGACAAGGTGCACAACCTGCAGTCTGGCCTCCGACGGTGCTGCCACGGTCCAGGCCGCCAGACCTGGGGAACACTGGCCACGTCTCAGATGCCTCCTCGCCCACCCTCTGAGGATGGGAAATAGAAGATTCAGGGTCCGGGTACCTTCACCTTCCTCCCCCCAGCCCCTGGTACTGAGACGATCTGGAGTTTCTGGAGGAAGAAGCAGAGGGCTGGGTGGGTGCCGCAGGCAGGTGGGCACTGGGCCAGACAGGCTGATTCTGGAATTGAAGGGGACAGAGGCAAGAGGAGAGGAGAGAGGCAAGGGCCCGGAGAAGAGGGGCTGAGGACACCGAGGGGGCGCAGCCCTGGGTGTTGAGGTTCTAGGTGGGGACAGAAAGAGGACATCGGACTCACTGTCCCTAGGAGGCAGGGTAGGAGGGGCTGATGGGTCAGCTTCAGGAAGGTGGTCAGCCAGCTTGCGTAGAACTCTCCAAGGCTCCTTGGGGCTCCCATTTCCCTCCTCTCAAGCCCCCAAATGCAGCTCTTATCTCCAGACAGTGGAACCCAGCAGTCTATCCCCCGGCTTGCCTCCCAGGGACCCGTGGAAACCAGCAGTTTCCTGGTAGTTCCAGGGAGGAGGCTGGGGTCCCAGAAGTAGGGAAATAAGGACCAGCTTTCCCAACCCCTGGGCCCTTCCTGCTGCAGACCAGACCCAGGACTGGCTGCCCGATAGGCCCTTTCGTTGGGGCCAGTGAATTAGACTCCTGGGAGATAGTCAGAGGTGTTGGGGGATTTGAGAATAAAGGAGGACCCCAGGAGCCCAGATTCCTGGTCCCCGCTCCCACCCTCCCATCTTGAACTGGCAATTAAGAAGGGAATTAAGAAGGGATACAAGAGTTCAGAGTCTGGCCTCTTAGCCAGGCTAGGGCCTTGTCCTTCCAATGACCCTCCTACCCCCACCCCTCCTTATAGCAGGGCTGAGAGATGGGCCGACGGGGGAGGCCCCAGACTGACCTAGCCCTAATGGTTTTCTATGGGCAGCATGAACGAAATGGGAAAAAGATGTGCGAGGTGGGAAGCCCTGATTTCCTTTCCCCTGCAGGCACCAGCTCTGGAAAATGTCAACTGTCAAGGAAAGAGAGACTGAACAGTCTCCCACCTCCCCCTGCCCAGTACTCCTCCCGCTCCCACCCGCCAGGGCCCCCCAGCCTGCCTGAATTCCCAAAGGGCATGAACTAAAGGGCATAGAGTTAGCCAGGCTGAGGATGCAACCCCCCTGATGAAGCCCCAACCTCCCCCTGCCTGTGATTCCTCTAACGACCTGGGGCTAAGCATCCAAGTGGGTGCTTTGGAACTTGAGGATCCGAAGGGACACGTCCCTGGGGGGATCAAAGGAACCAGCAGCTCCTGAATTTCACAGCCACCAACCTCCTGCCACAGTCTCAGCCTCCTAAATCCCAGAGCTCAGGGACTGTCAGTGCCGGGTTCCAGATGATCTGGATATTTGTTGTTTTGTTTTTGTTTTGTTTTGTTTTTTTGAGACAGTCTCACTCTGTTGCCCAGGCTGGAATGCAGTGGCACAATCGTAGCTCACTGCAGCCTCGAACTCCTGGGCTCAAGTGATCCTCCCGCCTTAGCCTCCTGAGTAGTAGGGACTATAGGCATGCACCACCATGCCCAGCTAACTTCAACATTTTGTTTTTTTGTAGAGATGAGGTCTTGGCTATGTTGCCCAGGCTGGTCTCAAACTCCTGGCCTCAAACAGTCCTCCTACCTCGACCTCTCAAACCATTAAGATTATAGGCAGACATGAGGCACCGCACCTGGCCTGATCTGGCTATTTGGTAGATCGGTCTTCCCGCTGAGCCCACAGCAACTATCCTAGAGAGGGAGCCGGCCAGGTCCAGGACACTCACTGGGTGTACCTTTCTTGTTGCTTGAGGGCACTTATGGTCTCTGTGGGCTGAATCTCCTCATAAGCTCTCTGACCCTCAGGTGCTGGGCTCCCAGGAGTCCCAGGGAACTGATTCCAAAGCTGGGAAGAGGCATTCCCTGTGGTGGAGTGAAATGAGAGAGAGAGTGTGTGTGTGTGTATGCATGTGCACATGTGGCTGAGGAAGCCACCAGAAGACTCTGCCCTTACCTGAGTCCTGGCCCTTGATTCCCACCTGAACTCCACCCTCCCACCATTCAGGAAACCTTCTCAAGAACTACCCATTCTGCCAGCACAGCTGGGAGAGCCAGCCACAGCCCTGGGTCTAGCACTTCGGGCTGGACTGTCTGCCTCTGCCTCCCCAGCGGTCCTGGGTGTGGACGCCCTCTCCCTCCCCAGCTCCCAGGGCAGGGACAGTCAGTTGCCTTCTTCCTCCTTCAGTTATGGTTTGGATCCCTTTCATGAAATCTTTCCAAAGAAGCGACCAAGCAAGATTCCACAGGGTGCAAAGGAGTAAAGGACTTGGCATTTAAGGAAGCTGCCTCTGGCCTAGGGGAACCAGATGATTGATGATTTACATTTCTGGTGCTGCTGTGTGCTCTGGCAGGCAGAGTCAGGGTTACAGGCGCGGGCCTGGGAAATGAGTGGCACTTACTCTGGGCTCAGCACTGCAGGAGTTTCCATGTGGTGTCCTGGGTGTGTCTGATTCCAAAGCTTTGCTTTGACACACTTCAGAATGGAATTTGGTTGAGCCTGGAAGAGGATTAAGGTGTGCTTGTCTTTCCATGCCAAATTCTTAAAAACACCTTCTCTCTCCACACTTCCCCACCTCGCAAAATCCTATGCATTATATGTGCCCTTTCAAAGAAAGCACAGAGGCCCTGGTGGCTCATGCCTGTAATTCCAGCACTTTGGGAGGCCGAGGGTGGGGGCAGATCACTTGAGGTTGGGAGTTCAGGACAGGCCTGACCAACACGGAGAAACCCCATCTCTACTAAAAAAGAAAAATACAAAATTAGCTGGGCGTGGCGGCGCATGCCTGTAAACCCAGCTACTCAGGAGGCTGAGGCAGAAGAATCGCTTGAATCTGGGAGGCGGAGGTTTCGATGAGCCAAGATCGAGCCACTGCACTCCAGCCTGGGCAACGAGAGCAAAACTCTGTCTCAATAAATAAATAAATAAATAAATAAAATCCCCTCCCCCAAATTATTATTTTTTTTTTTATTTTTTTGATTTGCGTCTCACGCTGTTGCCCAGGCTGGAGTGCAGTGGCGTGATCTTGGCTCACTACAATCTCTGCTTCCTGGGTTTAAGCTAATCTCACGCCTCAGCTTCTGGAGTAGCTGAGATCACAGAAGTGTGCCACTATGCCTGGTTAATTTATTATTTTTTTAAGATGGGGTTTCACCGCGATGGCCAGGCTGGTCTTGAACTCCGGACCTCAGGTGATCCACCCACCTCGGCCTCCCAAAGTGCTAGGATTACAGGAGTGAGCCACCGCACCAGGCCTAATTTTTGTATTTTTAATAGAGACAGGGTTTCGCCATGTTGGCCAGGCTGGTGTCAAACTCCCGACCTCAGGCGATCGTCTGTCTCACACTCCCAAAGTGCTGAGACTACAGGCAGGAGCCACCGTGCCTGGCTGCCCACCCCAAATTCTTTCAGGCTCACGTCATGCACTTACTGCGTCTTCTCCTCCTTTGCTGCGTCTGCCCAGCTCGGGTCACTGCGCATCCAGCTCAGCTCCCGATCTTCCTCTGCTTCTAATCCTGCAGCCACCTTCCATGCTTACCCAACATGGATGCTAACTACTTTGTCTCCACCGTGTTTCACACTGGCCTCTGGACCCACACCAGGTCCTTTCACTGCAGCCTACACAGCCCAACCATGTAAACTCTCCCTTTCTTTATTTGGGCTGCCAAGCTTGCAGTGCCCCAGCAAATTCAGTTTCCGACAAATCAGGAACTCCACATTGTTTGGCAGCCCTTCCTTCAGTTCTTGGTCAGCTCCCTCTCCCATTCTTCTCCAAGGCCTCTCCAAGCGGTCTTTATTCTTTCCAAGTTCATGACCCACTGGCTTCCCCCTCACTCAGCAGACCACCCTGCCTCCAACTGAGTGAGGTCAAGGTCACTAGGGGATAACCACTTTTTGCACCACCACCTAGAAACATATTTATCCACCCTTACCCTTTCCTCTTTCCTGTCTTTCCCAGAAGACAAGCTGACCTTACTGCTGGCCAAGGCTGAGCTTGGGATCCCTCCTCCCTACTCCTTCAGGATCTTCTGTAGCATTCACCTGCCCCTTGCCCAGCCACGTTATGATCCACTGGCTCCATCCCTCAGTATCCTCAGGCCTCTGCCTCTATAGCGACCCTTACCTGCTTCCCTCCAGAACCAAGAAAGAGCAGTCCACACCACTTGTCTCCTTCCCCACTTCCGGTTTATCCTGCAACCCACTGCAGTGGAGCCTTTTGGTACCTTCTCAACTCCCACCACAGATATTGTGCAGGGGAGGGGCTCCCATAGGCCCATTTATTTGTTCTTACCTTACCTTACTGACTTCTCCATGAAGCCCCATCTCCTCCTTCCTGGAAGGTCTCCTTGGTTGTCTGCTTACCTGTCTGGTAGCTCTCTCTTAAGCCTTTCTACTGCCAGCAGTTTGTAAGTCCAGGTGTTGCCCAAAACTCTGATTTTGACCTTCTGCCCTTCTTTTCTTTTCTTTTCTTTCTTTTTTTTTTTTGAGATAGAGTTTTGCTCTTGTTGCCCAGGTTGGAGTGCAATGCCACAATCTCCATCTGCTGAGTGCAAGTGATTCTGCTCTTGGAGTCTTGCTCTGTCACCCAGGCTGGAGTGCAGTGGTGCCATCTTGGTTCACTGCAACCTCTGCCTGCCAGGTTCAAGTGGTTCTTCTGCCTCAGCCTCCTGAATAGGTGGGATTACAGGTGAGCACCACCATGCCCGGCTTATTTGTGTTTTTAGTGGAGATAGAATTTCACCATGTTAGCCAGGCTGGTCTTGAACTCTTGACTTCAAGTGATCTGCCCACCTCAGCCTCCCAAAGTGCTAGGATTACAGGTATATGCTACTGCACTGGGGCAACCTTCTGGTCTTCTTCTTTTTTTTTTTTTTATAAAGATGGGGTTTCACCATGACGGCCAGGCTGGTCTCGAACTCCTGACCTCAGGTGATCCACCCACCTCGGCCTCCCAAAGTGCTAGGATTACAGGTGTGAGCCACCGCGCGCCTGGTCTTCTTTATATACCTTTCCTGGAAGGCTTCATCCCAATCCAAGTCTTCCATCCCCCTGCTCCCTGTTGTCTTTGAGCCTTAGTTTCCAGCCCCAGATCTCTTTGCTATGCTAAGATCCAGTCTAGTTATCCAGCTGCTGACTGCACCTATCCATTTGGGTATCTTCAGACATCTCAAAGTCAACCCAATAGAATGCCCAACTCATCTTCAAAACCTGCTCTTCTCTCCAACATATTTTCTGTTGGTGAATGGCACCACTACTGTCTACCCACCCCAATTCAGAAATATAAAGTCAATCTTTTATCTCTTGCCCTGATCTGTCTTATTGATTCTACCTGCTCAGTGATACTCAGATGCATCCTCTGCTTCATTGGATTGAGGCCTCCATCACTGCTTATACAAATTCTCCCAACAGAACTCATCTCTGGGGCCTTCTTCAATTCAGCTTCCATTTGGTTGCCAGCATCATCTTCCAAAAAAAAACAAAAACAAAAAACAAAACACAGATCTGGGCCAGGCGTGGTGGCTCATGCCTGTAATCCCAGCACTGTGGGAGGCTGAGGTGGGCGGATCACAAGGTCAATAGATTGAGACCATCCTGACCAAAGCGGTGAAACTGGTCTCTACTAAAAATACAAAAATTGGCCAGGCCTGGTGGTGTGTGTTTTAGTCCAGCTACTTGGGAGGCTGAGGCAGGAGAATCGCTTGAACCCATGAGGCGGAGGTTGCAGTGAGCTGAGATTGCACTACTGAACTCCAGCCTGGAGACAGAGCAAGACTCCATCTCAAAAAAAAAAAAAAAAAAAAAAAATTAGTGGGGCATGGTGGCACGTGCTTGTAATCCCAGCTACTCAGGAGGCTGAGGCAGGAGAATCACTTGAACTTGGGAGGCGGAGGTTGCAGTGATCTGACTGCACTCTGGCCTGGGCAACAGAGCGAGGACTCCATCTCAAAAAAAACAAAAACAAAAACACAGATCTGATCTCATCACTCTCCTGCTTGAAATCCTTCAATAACTCGGGATGACACTTGCCACAGTGCACTGAAAATAGTTGACTGGTTTCTCTTCTTCAGGTTGCTCTAAGCAACTCAGAGGCAAAAACCATGCCCATTTCCCTAGTCCTCGCACAAGCCTAACACATAGCAAGTGCTTAATAAATACTTCAGTAGAAAGAGCCCAAGTCTCACCAGAGGCTGCTCGAATGTGTTAACAGCAGAACAGGGCAGTGGTTAAGAGCAGAGACTTTAGATTGGCAGACCTGGGAAGTCTGAGTGCCAGCATTGCCAACCTCCAGTTATTTGGCCTGGGAAAGATTTCTTATCTTTTGTTAGCCTGTTTCCTCAACTGTTACAATACCACCTACCTTACAGAGACTGAGATAATGCATCTTTTTATTTATTTTATTTTTTTGAGACAGTCTTGGTGGTCTGTCACCCAGGCTGGAGTGCAGTGGCATGATCTTGGCTCACTGCAGCCTCTGCCTCCCGGGTTCAAGCAATTCTTGTGTCTCAGCCTTTCGAGTAGCTGGGATTACAGGCATGTACTACCACACTTGGCTAATTTTTTTGTATTTTCAGTAGAGACGGGTTTCTCCATGTTGGTCATGGTGGCGAACTCCTGGCCTCAACCATCTGCCTGCCTTGGCCTACAGAAGTGCTGGGATTACCGGTGTGAGCCACTCCACCAGACCGAGATAATGTATCTAAAGGGGTTAGCGCAGTGCCCGGCACAGAGAAGCACTCAATAAATGGTTGCCATTATTATTATTATTGATGATAGCAATCATCAGTTAAATATCAAGATTAGAAAAAAATCCCAGAATGTTGGCACTAGAACCATTAAGACTCCAAAAATCAAGGTTGCAGTGAGCTGAGATCGAGCCACTGTACTCCAGCCTGATGACAGACAGACTCCATCTCAAAAAATAATAATAAAGACTCCAAAAATCAAAGTGACTTACTCATGTCACAAATTTAGTAAGTGGCAAAATCAAGTTCAGAACCCATTATCAATGCAAAGTAACTTCTTTAAGCCATCAGCTCTTTGGTGAAAGTGCTTCATGACCTACATTACACGCAGACTGTGGATTCAGGATATTCAGAGAAGCACCTGGCATATCACATTCTTAGGTATTTGTCTCTCTGAACTTGAACTTGGGCTAATGTACCTTGGGGCAAGTTCGCAATTACGGTACTGTTGATCTTTCCTATTGTCCCCTGTAATTATCTATTAAACTAATAATCAAATGATTCCTCCTTGAAGCCTTCCCTAGATCACTGGTTCTTAAGGGCAGAGGGAAGAGTAGTGCTAAAGCCTAAAACCTCAAAATACATGCTCCCTTCTCCTTTTGAGAACTACTTTGTTAAGTGAAGTTTTAGACTATTGCAAGTACGTTCACCAGAGTATGCTCTTACACTCTTTTTTCAGTCTCACTTGTAGCCGAGGGTCTTGTAGTATTAGAAAACGTCAACCAGGTGCGGTGGCTCATGCCTGTAATCCTAGCACTTTGGGAGGCTGAGGCGGCCAGATCACCTGAGGTCAGGAGTTCAAGACCAGCCTGGCCAACATGGTGAAACCCCACCTCTACTAGAAATACAAAAAAATTAGCCAGGCGTGGTGGTAAGCGCCTGTAATCCCAGCTTCCTAGGCGGTTGAGGCAGGAGAATCGCTTGAACCTGAGAGGAAGAGGCTGCAGTGAGCTGAGAATGCATCATTGCACTTCAGCCTGGGCAATAAAAGAACTCCATTTCAAAAAAAACAAAAAACTTCATTATGCCATGAAATGGATATTACTACCAAAAGCTCACATTTTGTCATGCATTTGCAAGACAAAACACCATAGATTTTTTTTTGTGAGACAGAGTTTCGCTCTTGTTGCCTAGGCTGGAGTGCAATGGTGCAATCTCAGCTCACCACAACCTCTGCCTCCTGGGTTCAAGCAATTCTACTGCCTCAGCCTCCTGAGTAGCTGGGATCACAGACATGCAACACCACACCCAACAATTTTGTATTTTTAGTAGAGACAGGGTTTCTCTATGTTGGTCAGGCTGGTCTTGAACTCCCAACCTCAGGTCATCCGCCCACCTTGGCCTCTCAAAGTGCTGGGATTATAGGCATGAGCCACCATGCCCGGCCTAGATTTTTTTTAAAATTACTTTCTTTTTTGAGACAGAGTCCTCACTCTGTTGCCCACGGTGGAGCGGAGTGCAGTGGCACGATCTTGGCTCATTGCAACTTCTGCCCTCAGGTTCAAGCTATCCTCCTGACTCTGCCTCCCGAGTAGTTGGGAATACAGGCATACGCCCTATGTGCCTGGGCAATTTTTGTATTTTTAGTAGAGATGGGATTTCATGTTGCCAGGCTGGTCTCGAACTCCTGACCTCAAGTGATCTGCCTGTCTTGGCCTCTCAGTATTGGGATTATGGGCGTGAGCCACCACACCCAGCAAGACCTTAGATTTAAGGCAAAACAGGACTTGCTGACTGGGGTTCAGGTGGCAATCTACAATAGAGTTTGTCCGCTATCAATGGGATGAAGCCAGAACGGACAGAACAGGAAGGGGATTGAAGGAAAGGGGATTCCCAGGCACCCTTGCTAGGTAAGCTGGGCTCTGGCAAGAGAGAGCGATGAGGGTGAAGAGGTGTCTGCAAGGTCTTCTGGTCTCCCAGGTTCTTCTTGGTGAGCAAAAGAATGAACTCTTCAACATTGGACTGAGATCAGGTACTTTTGTTTTCAGGCTGTAGCAGAGTCATCTGCCTTTTTAGACATGGCAGTGGGAGGTAGGTAGATCATAAAAGCCAGTTGCTACTTTACCAAGACACATGCAAAGCCAGGTAATTTTTTTCCATAGAGATGGGGTCTCATTATGTCACCCAGGCTGCTCTCAAACTCCTGGGCTCAAGTAATCCTCCGGCCTCAGCTTCCCAAAGTGCTGGGATTACAGGTGTGAGCCACTGCACCCGGCTAGTTTTGTTTCAGCTGCTCACACCTGCAATCCCAGCATTTTGGGAAGAAACAAAATGAATGAGAAGATTCGTTATCTTCCAGCTTCCTGATTACAGCATAGTGAAGAACTGCTCCCATGTGTATTCCTACTAGTGTCTGGTGCTGCCTCCCTGCACTATTCTCACTTCCTGCTGTGTAAGGGTACCTAACAGCCCTTTGTGAAGTCATGGACATTAAACATGTCGGGCCCAACAGGAACCAATTTGCTCAGAGCACAATGGCTGCCTGTGCAAATAGACCCCACAGTACAGGCCACTAGACCATGTCTGGAGTCTGGTCTGGGTGCAGGAAATTCCCTTCTATAGGCAGCTGTGACTGTGACTCTGGCTCCTGGAACCAGACCAGCCACTCAAGAATGCAAAACTCCTGGTGTAGACATGGAGTCTGCATTCTCTCAAGAAAGTGCAGATAATGATCCTGGACACAAGGTCAGACTGGTGACTGTTTCCCAAGATGGGGTGTGTACCACCAAGCAAGAGCTGGCAGTGGGACCAGGCTGCCGTCACCGAGCACCCTTTCTCCCCAGTGCTGCCCCTCCTTCATGCCCTCTCTGATTCACTGTCTACCTCACTCTCTTGGTCACACACCCTGTGTGTGGGAGGGTTGCATGATGTGGGGTGTCATTTTAAGTGTGCTCATTAATTTATTTAAAAATTGAGATGGGGTCTATTTTGGCCAGGCTGGATTCAAATTCCTGGGCTCAAGGAATCCTCGTGCCTCCACCTCCTGAGTAGCTGGGGTTACAGGCGTGAGCCACCGTGCCCAGTACTGATGTGTGGTAGGGATGAGAACAAGGCACTATACGTGTCACATGGATTATGCACAAAGGCTTGGTCGGTGCTTCTCAATGACTTCCAGGAAGGGCCCCAGTTAGTGTCATCCGGTGACCTTGGAAACCCTCTAAGAAAACTATAGCCCCACAATACTTTGTGATAGAGCTATTTAACATGAATTTAAGAAGAAACCATACACAGTTGCTTTTCCATTATAAAAATTTATCAAGGGAATAATTTGAGTTTTTAGAGGCTTGGTTTAGCAAGGTAAAAAAGACAACAAAATTATTAAAACACTTTATAAATTATTTAAAAACCTACCAATTGGGGCCTAAATGAAATAAACCCCCTATTACCTTAGGAAAGAGATTGCTTTCCTAAATTACAAAAGTTTATTTACACGCTGGTGAGGAGAACAAAACCTCACCAGCTACGGCTGCTCTGGAGGTCAAGGTGGGAAGAACAGTGTCCTGACACAGGCTAGATGCAGATTCTGAGCCAAAAGCAGAGTCTGTGACATGGAAAGGGACCACACAATTTATTATCCAACCATGGTGATAAATTTTATCTTTTTTCCTTTTATTTAAATTTAGATTATTTCTCCTACGTTTTTTCTTTTTTTTTTATTTTACTACTGTGCACTCATTGGTAAGATATTTTATTATCTTTTTTTTTTTTTTGGAGATGGAGTCTCGCTCTTGCTGCCCAGGCTGGAGTGCAGTGGCATGATCTTGGTTCACTGCAATCTCCACCTCCCAGGCTCAAGTGATTCTCCTGCCTCAGCCTCCCAAGTAGCTGGGATTACAGGAGCCCGCCACCATGTCCCACTACTATTTTGTATTTTTAGTAGAGACGGGGATTCGCCATGTTGGTCAAGCTAGTCTTGAATTCCTGACCTCGGGTGATCTGCCTACCTCAGTCTCCTAAGTGTTGGGATTACCACCATGCCTGGCCCCAACGAGGACACTTCTGAGCATGGAAGAAGGTGCTGTTAATTACTCAAGACGAAAAGGCATAAAAGGAGACAAATGTCTTTCCAACTGATAAAGCAGCTTGGGAAACTACCTTTCCCAGTATGCCCTGACCCTTGAAAGTTAAAAATCTTGACTGGCACAGAGCATCCTGGACACCTGGTTAGCACCATTTAAGAAGTAAATGGTAGAGGCTGGGTTCTGATGTGAAGGCTTTCCCCTTCCATGGGACACTTAGCCAGACACAGGACACAACACCTGAGGTGCAATTTCAATGGATATTAAGTCTGGGGTAGAGCTCTCTCCCTACAGTTCTAGCTTCCAAAGCCGAGGAGCTGGTGGAGCTGTCATTGGTCCGCTGCCTCCGCCTCCTCACATCACCAGCATCCCCACTGCTGCTAGTCTTTAGGGGGATTCTGGACCAGGTGCTCTTCCCACTCGACTTCAACCAGCTTGTACAGCTCCATGGTGGCCTGGGCATCTTCCACGGAGGAATGTCCACTCTTCCCAGCCTGAACAAGCACGGAAGACAAGAGCATGAGACTACAAGAAACCATGTCTTCCTTCCCAGTCGACTCTGCACGCCTCTCCCCACTGCCCCCGCTACAGTTTCTTCTGCAGTCAGCAGGCTGCAAAGACAGAACTCTGGTGGGGCCCTACTCCTTATGTAATTTCAGGGATTCAACTCCTAGGAAGTCTTTGCCACTGTCTACTTCAGTCCTTTCTGTGGTAGTATGTATAAGCCATATTAGGATCTGGAGAGACAGAACATACCAGGTCAAAGAGGGCCTTCTGAGCCTTCCACTTTCCCTAGTTCCTTAACTGTGCTCTGTGTGACATACGTCCACACCTTCCCGCCAGATGGGCCACCTTTGCTGAAATGCTAGCGTGTACAATTCATGAGTGGTCCTTGCACCCACTACGTGGTCTTTTAGACCGCCACTGCTACCTGCTTTCTTCCTTAGTTAGGGTTTTATATCTACTTAGGACTTTTTTCCTTTTCCAAAGCCCACTTTGAAACATTCTATGAGGTAGACGACAGGAAGTATTATCCTTGTGTACAGATGGAGAGACACCACTGGACTCCTGCATCCAAAGCTCTTCCCATCATAGCAGCCCACTTGGACCTCTACAACCACAGGACTTCTGGGATCAGAGTCTGGCTAGGGCGTCAACGAGAGCCATGTCCCAGATGGGGGTGGGGACATGGGGCGATGCTACCTGGATATCTCGGTTTAGCAGCTTCTTGGTGAGAAGCTTCAGAGACACGGTGGCATTCTCCGGGCAGTCAGCCTTCCGGTTGAGCGGGGGGATATGGGAGGTGTCACGGGTGAGGGACTTGGGGTGAAAATACTGAAGGGCTTTGAAGTCGTTGTGGATGGCATGTCCCACCACTATCTTCCCTGTGAGTATCTTCAAGATCTGGAACAAGTGTGGAAGAGAGTGGTGAGAAGGAAGACTGAGATAGAACCCCTGCATTCTGAAAGCCCAACATGACCTTCAATCCCTCCTGGATTCTTTCACCAACTGCCCACCTCTTCATCCTTGGAATGTTCCCTCCCACAAGTTTTCTTCCTTCTGGAATCCACCTTCCTCTTCCACAGGTGATTTCCATGGTGTACCCTGTTTGGACTCATACTGCCAGTGGCTCCTTACCTTCTTATTGATCTCTACCCCTATGACTTTAATTTGCCTTCAGTCCTAAATGACACTCATGTTGGATGTCCATGTACTCAGTTCAGTTCTGGCTTGCTACATGAAGTCCTTTAACTATTATCATTATGCTGGCCTTAAGACACATGGCTGGGACCCAGGCTCCAGGGAGGTTAACAAAAGCCCAAAATCACATGCAATTAGATGTGTATGGGTATTGTCAGAGAAAGGGAGTCTGCGGCTTTCATCAAATTCTCAGAGTCTACAAACATAAAAGATTAAATATCATGTACAAACTAAAGTTGTAGCAGGAACCTTATTCATACTAGTTTTGGAACCAAGTAAAATAACTTCTCAGTATTTCAGGAAGCTTATCTTTTAAAAGAGATGAGGTCTCGGCCGGGTGCAGTGGCTTATGCTTGTAATCCCAGCACTTTGGGAGGCCAAGGCAGGTGGATCATTTGAGGTCAGAAGTTCAAGACCAGCCTGGCCAACACAGCGAAACCCCATCTCTGCTAAAAATACAAAAACTAGCCAGGTATGGTGATGCATACCTGTAATCCCAGCTACTTGGGAGGCTGAGGCAGGAGAATTGCTTGAATCTGGGAGGCAGTGGTTGCAGTGAGCTGAGATCCTACCACTGCATTCCAGTCTGGGTGACAGAACAAGATGAGGTCTTGCTATTGAGGGAGTTGGCCTCAAACTCCCGGGCTCAAGTAACACCTCAAACTCCTGAGTAGCTGGGATTACAGAAACATGCTACCACACCTAGCCATTTCAGGATCTTGAAGCAGGGGGACATGCTACCAATGAGGACAACCGAAGAACATGCCACAGGCTCTGATGGCCATTCCCAAAATGAGGTTCCAAACAGGTGTGCAACAAAAGTGACAGTCCTGCATAGCCTCCTAAAGGGACCCCCTTTGAAGAGGACAGGCTCGTCTGGACATACATTAGTCTCATAAACCCAGCTTGGCACTGGGGAAGTGCTTTATGATGCAAACCACATGTAGTCCCGTGAACTACATATTTAGTTACTCCTGACTTCACTTACTTACTGTCCACCACCACCTTCATTTCTTTTTTTTTATTTATTTTTATTTATATTTATTTATTTATTTTTTTAAGATGGGGTTTCACCATGATGGCCAGGCTGGTCTTGAACTCCTGACCTCAGGTGATCCACCCACCTTGGCCTCCCAAAGTGCTAGGATTACAGGCGTGAGCCACTGCGCCCGGCCATCTTCATTTCTTATTAACCTCGACATACAGCCCTCATCAAAGCTGGGCTGATTTGCTGTCTCAGACCTGTCCCATCTTCTGCCTCTCCTATGTCTTTGCTTGGCCGTGCCCCTTTGTGCACAGGATGTTTAACTCTTCTTTCCATCTTTTTAAAAACAGTCACCTCACCTCTAATGAACCTCCTTCAACTGATGGCATATAAGCATTATTGGAACAGCATGTCCACAGAAGGCACTGTGTGGACCTGAAACTGCATAGAAACGGACCAAGGGCGCCCTCTGGTGGCCTCCGGAGATCAGCAGGCGCCCCTCTTGCTCTCCCTTTCACTTCTTCCTCTCACCCCTCCCAGCTCACTCTTTCCCATTCATGCCATGCGCTCCCAATAGCCAGCTCCCAACAGCCAGCTCCCAATAGCCAGCGCAGGGCTAGGAACGAGATGACAACCCGATGTGCTGGTCCTCTGCCCTTTTTTTTTGTTGTTGTTTTTGAGATGGAGTTTCGCTCTTGTTGCCCAGGCTGGAGTGCAATGGTGCGATCTTGGCTCACCGCAACCTCTGCTTCCCGGGTTCAAGCGATTCTCCTGCCTCAGCTTCCCGGGTAGCTGGGATTACAGGCATGCATCACCATGCCCGGCTAATTTTGTATTTTTAGTAGAGATGCGGTTTCTCCACGTTGGTCAGGCTGGTCTCGAACTCTCAACCTCAGGTGATCCGCCCACCTCAGCCTCCCAAAGTGCTGGGATTACAGGCATGAGCCACCACGCCCAGCCTGGCCCTGTGCCTTTTATGCCCTTCACTGCAGGCTACCCATTCCAGTTGGGCAAATATACCCCAGCTCCTCCTGTCAACCTTCTGCCCTCTCTTACCACCACCACTTTCCACACTTGCCCCAGGCTACTTTTTGCTTGGGAAGAGCTCTCCACCTTTCCACTCTCACGCTCCAATTCACAAGAGATTTCCAAATCAAGTCCTTTCTCCTGACACTGATGTCTGCAGCTCTGTCCAGTTTTATCACTTGCTGTTATTTCTCTATGCAAATTCTCAGTTCCCCAGACCCAATTTGGAACTTAAAATTGTTTGTTTTTTTGAGAGAGGGTCTCATTCCGTCACTCAGGCTGGAGTGCAGTGGCAGTGGTGTGATCTCAGCTCACTGCAGCCGTGACCTCCCGAGTAGCTGGGACTACAGGCATGCACTTCCATGCCTGGCTAACTTTTTTGTAGATGCGTCTCGCTATACTGCCCTGACAGGTCTTGAGTTCCTGGGCTCAAGTGATTCTCAACCTTCCAAAGTGCTGGGATTATAGATAGGCAAGTGCCACCGCACCAGGCTAAAGTAGGTCTCGACCAATTTAGTTTGTGACACTAGCTAATTGTACCTTCCTTTCATGGCTCCTTCCACCGCCAGGGGGCCTTCTTCAACAACTCATATATTCTCCCTCCCTCCACCAACCTTTGGTGTCTTCCCATAGTGATATCCTTTGCTGAAAAATTATTTAGACCTCTCTCCATCCACCTCCCTACCACCATCAAGCCCCTTCTTACCTGGCCTCGGGCAATCTTAAAGGCTGTGGCATTCACCATGTGCTGCTTCCGGATACCACTCCATCTGGTCCGGTAGTCCACAATTTGGCAGGGGGGAAGGATGTACTCATCATAAACCACATCTCCATCATAGTTGACAATGCTACATCTAGCCAAGGAACTAACATGCCCCTTGGGTCCTGTGCCCACCATCTCACAGTCAATTGCCACCATCTTCTGTGGCAACTTCTGGGATGCTCTGGAGCATTTATTCTCTGAATGAGACTGGGTGGAGTTCGGTGGGGCATTCTTCTGAGGATGATTCTTCTTAGAGGATTTCTTCAGGAGGCCCTTGTTCTGGGAGTGGGTTGGGTGGCTATTGATCTTTGGAAGGGCACTCTGGAACTCTCCCAGCAAATCTACTTTAGCAGTGACAGAATCGGCCTTCTTTGAAGGGGCAGGGGTCACCCAAGACACTGCAGCTTTCTTGTCCAGGGTCTGTCCTGACCCATTGCTGGAGGCAGCTGTCTTCTTTTTTGGGAAGGAAGGGGTCTTCCAAGTGCCATCCACCCTAGGAGTTTCCCCTTTCTTTGGAGGTTCAGAGTGCAACTTAGGCGCCTTGCTAGGGGGCTGGGTTTTTTTACTCAGAAAGCCTCTCCGTTCTAACAGCCTCCGCTTCTTGACAAAATTTCGGTGCTTGGCATTTCCTTCTAATGCCTTTTTGGGAGGAGGTTCACCAAAATCCAGATTGAGCAGTAAAGTAGACATAGGGACAATGGGAGGTAGAAGAGCAGTTGGGAAGAGTGGCTTATGGATGGAAAGAGGATGTGGGACTCATTCTCTGCTGAATCCTACTGTCCAACATGTGGAAGTCTGTAGTACACCCTGGGGAAGAAAGTGATTCTGGTAATTGAGCTCCTAGGCCTGGGAGAGAAATGAGGTGAGATCGATCTCCGTAGGACTTATGGGAGGAAAGACATCAGAGCAATCTCGCAGAGGGGAAAGGGAAACTTAACATGAAATGATGGAGAGAGCACTGGTGTTAGCCAGCAAGTCTGGATTCTAGTGAAGCCCAATTCACCAGCCGTTTGGTCTTACTAAGGTCATTGCCGCGCTCTAGGTTTGAGTCTCATTTGTAAAATGAAGGGACTGGAGGGGCCCTTAGAGCTCGAACCCTCTATGAGTCTAAGAGGCCAGAATACGTGAGCTCTATGCTCCGCCTAGGAAAGAAACATCTAGGTATGCTCGAAAGCAGTGAGGGGAATGGCGTAGATAACCTCTGGGCTACTCAGGCATCCGCAGCGCGGGGCCCACGAATAGAGACATAAATCCAGGCATCCCTTTCCCTTGGTTCCAGGCTGGAATTGGGGGCAATCTCCACATGCATCTCACCCAAGTCCTTCTCCCAAGCAAGGGCCTTGACGCCACCCACCAGCGGGGAGGGGGGGAGGGGGGAGGATCGAGGTTCGAGGCAGCCCACCTGGATAAGCATACCCCGGATCCACGCGGCGGTAGACAGTCCACTCACGCTCACAAACCCGCCTCCTAGATGAACCCAGCTAAGACCGGAAGCGTCCGGAGCCGGATGCGGAAATTGGTGCGCGCCGACGAAGCCCGGAAAGGCAGGCGCGAAGATTAGAACGCATCAGAGGTCGGCGCGCGCGCACTCACAGCGCCCCGACCCCAGGTAGCGAGGCCAAAGATTCGGAGTGTGTAAGGAGCGGCAGTGGCGGCGGAGGAGGGGGCGGCGTGGGTGGGAACGGGGGCGGGATGCGCTTCCCGGTCCCTCTAGCCCCGTGGTGGTAAAATGCGAAGGTGTAGGAAGGCCGAGATAAACCGGAACTGCAGCCAGCCGAATACCTCCGGCTTCACTTCCGGAAGAGGAGAGGCGTGTACGGGAAGGGACGGGACCTGGAACTTGGCCCCCTCGTTGTGAGCTGAACTGCGCGGCACGCTTTTGTGGCGTCACTGCACTGTTACCCTGCCCCACGTGTCTCCGACGCTGACACCTTCGTACTGTGAAACGTCGGGACCTGTGTCGTCAGGGGGACGCCTCAAATCTTCAGCTCCAGCATGGGATCCCGGAAAGGCAGCGTCGGAGACTGGACTCAAAACTTCCTGTTCTTCCTGCGGAGCTGAGCCCCGTCTGGGTCCTGGACCCACGTGGTACTGACCCTGGATCCCTGTTCTAGCTCCCAGCGCTCACTGCTGGACCCCGGGATGCCAGGCATCTCCGCCCGAGGCCTCTCTCATGAGGGGAGGAGGCAGCTAGCTGTTAACCTCACCCGTGTCCTGGCGCTCTACCGTCCCATCCTGGATGCCTACATCATCGTGAGGCCACAGGGGCGTGGGCGGGGTGTCTCTGATTGTGTGATTGCCTAGGTGCCCAAGTCAGGGAGAGAATGTGGAAAGTTAGCCTCTGATCTCTTTCCTTCTATGAGTTTCAGTCTTTTGTCTGTACAAAAAGGGGTTAAAACTGTGATATTCCCTCTTTTTTTCAGCTGGCATAAATAATAATATTTCTAATATCTGCCTAGATTGTTTTTGTAATCTTTCCAGATCCAAGGTAATAAAACGCATGTACGTTGGAGCCATGCTGCAGCTATGTTGAACTCTTCTTGGAATATGTGAGGGGATCCAAGAATACACATGTTATTCATCCGAGCTTTGAATACATTCGTGGTTTTGTGGTATAGTAGACAGTCCTGGCTCTGGAATCAAAAAGGCTTGGTCTAGAATCCAGCCTCCCCTACAATATTAACCTTAGGCCTCCCCAACCCCCAACTTGTCCTAGCCCGGGTTTCCTCAGCTATCAAATGGATCCCAGTCTGAAGGATCATTGTGAAGAATAAATGAGAATGTGTAAATGGCACCACCATCCATTGACTTGTTTAGACCACAAACCCAGAGGCCATCCTTCATTCAGCACTGTCCTTCATTGATCCGCGACTCAGTCCTTCAACAAGTCTTCTTGGCTCTGCCTTCAGAATAGTTCCCAAATTCATCCATTTGTCCCCACCTCCATTGCTGCCACCCTGGGCCAAACCACCATCACCTCTTTTCTGAACTACATGCTAACTGCCAGTTCTTCACTGAGCAGCTAGATTGATAGCATTCAAATGTAAATCTCATGACAGTCCCTTGCTTCCTAGATACTTTAATGAAATCCTCACTCCTTACTATTACCTATAAAGCCCATGATCTGGCTCCTACTGTCCCTTCAATTCTTTCCCATTTTATTCTCACACATTTCATTATGCTGTACCTCCACTGGCTTGATTTCTGTTTTACAAATATGGCAGGCATCTGGATCTTTGCACTTACTGATCTGACTAGAATGCTTTTCCTCCACAGAGAGGCAATCGCAGAATGGTTAAGAGCAAGGACTCTAAAATTGGTTTCAAATCCCAGCTCGGCTATTTACTAGCTTTTGGACATGGGCAAGTTACTTAAGTGCTGTGCCTGTTTCTACATCTGTAAAATGGGGGCTAAAAAATAGTTACCTTAGCCGGGCACAGTGGCTCACGCCTGTAATCCCAGCACTTTGGGAGGCCAAGGCAGTTGGATCACAAGGTCAGGAGTTCGAGACCGGCCTGACCAACATGGTGAAACCCTGTCTCTACTAAAAACACAAAAATTAGCCAGGCGTGCTGGCGTGCGCCTGTAATACCAGCTACTCAGGAGGCAGGAGAATCGCTTACACGTGGGAGGCAGAGGTTGCAGTGAGCCAAGACTGTGCCACTGCACTTCAGCCTAGGTGACAGAGTAAGACTGTCTCAAAAAAAAAAAAAAAAATAGTACCTACCTCAGATTGTTTAAAGGATCAAATGCATTAATACACATCAACTGTTTACAACAGTACCTGGCAGAGAAGGTGGTAAATAAGTGTTTGCTATTACCTGTATTTTCTTTTTGTTTTTTTTTTGTGTGTGTGTGTGTTTTTTAAACCTGTATTTTCTTTTGTGTGTGTGTGTGTGTGCGTGCGTGTGTATTTTTAACCTGTATTTTCTTTACATGCCTAACACTTATTCATCATTCAAGTCTCAGCTCAAATGTCAACTCCTCAGACAAGTCTTCCCTCATCATCCTATTTAGTCCTTGCCCAAACTCTTCATTACATTACCGTTTCATTAGTGTTTTATTTATCTATGTGACATTTGATGTTGTCTGAAGTTATTTTTTAATGTAAACTCTGCCAGAGCCAGGATCTTGTCTTAGGCTCACTGTTGTATTCCCTGAGCCTGTAGTAGAGCTTGATGTATAACCAAAACACAGCCCCAGAATTTGTGATGGACAAATGAATGAATAAAAAGACACCAGTGTCTGGTGCGTATAATGGCAGGTTACTAAGTGGTAATATACTAATGCAGTGTGTCAGTCACTCGTAAGTGTTAGGGATGCATATGTGAAGATACCATCCCTCCCCTTAAGAAATTCAGTTTAATAGAGAAAACAGACACAAATAAGTGCAGAAATTGCTCAAAGAAGTGTGTCCAGAATGCAATCTGCATGCCAAGGAAACAGAGTTCAGCCACCAGAGAGTTGGGGAGGCTAGAGAAGGCTTCAGAGAACTGACTTGGCTGAATAGGAGGTGTCTGCTGGTTATAGCCAGTGGCCCTATGCGGCAGCAGTGCTGGGAAGAGACAGGCAGTGAGGTGTAGAGCTGAAAGTGGTAGTAGCTTGCTGATTGCTTCTCCCCTTCTCCTGTAGGAATTTTTCACAGACAACCTATGGGACACACTCCCCTGCTCATGGCAGGAAGCATTGGATGGACTGAACCCACCACAGCTGGCCACACTGCTGCTGGGGATGCCTGGAGAAGGGGAAGTCATCAGGTATGGGCTAGAAGGAGCCTGTGCTGGGGACCCTGTGCTTTGAGCCCTGCAGTGAGCATACTGCTCAGAGTCTCATAAGGTCTTCCTGGACCTCGGGGTGTAAACTGGTGCACTCAGATGTGATGGGACCATTCACTGGAGGCCTGGGCTGGACTATCTCAGGTACAGGTCAGTGTGGCCACTCACCCTGCTGGCCCTGAAGTCCACGGCCTGTGCCCTGCCCTTTACCCGGACGCCTGGCTTTCAGACCCCCTCAGAGTTCCTGGAGAACCCCAGCCAGAGCTCTCGACTAACAGCTCCATTCCGGAAACATGTCAGGCCCAAGAAGCAGCATGAGATCCGGAGGCTGGGAGAGGTGAGGAGGTGGCAGGAGTATGGGTGGCATCTGGAAGCCCAGGGACTCCTTAAGCTGTGGCTTACAAAGATGTGTGCCCTTTACCTCACATGCAAGGCCAGAGGCCCTAGACATTCTCTTGCCTCAACAGACATAACTATAATCATATTTTGATGCTGGGGTTCTTTTTCATCATTTTGTGGGGTTGCTTAGTAGCTAGGTCTGAATCATAATCTCGTTCCTGTTCTCACATCTGAATCTGCTCATGGCATCACAGAGGGTTCTAGTTGTGGGAGAGATTGAATCACTGACCTGTGGGGCAAGGAGAGTGGCCTGAACCTGGGGTCAGATCCACTCCTTGCTTCCACCCTCACCCCCATGTCTTTCTTTCCATATCTGCCATCACTTCTGGAACACCCTCTGTCCATCTTTCTCTGTCATCTTTGTCTCCTCCACTCTCAGTATCGGTGTTTGCCCCAGGAGTCAAGAACCAGTGGCCAGGAGACCTTTGTTCCCTCCTCTTTCAGTTGGTGAAGAAGCTGAGTGACTTTACAGGCTGCACCCAGGTTGTAGACGTGGGCTCAGGCCAGGTGAGCCAAAGTCTTGATGAACTGTTTCTTTGACTCGTGGGGAGATAGAACAGCCAGAAGGCAGGTTATCAGGCTAGAGGCCCAGTGAGGCAGGTGTCAAGCTGTGGAACCCAGCAGGGTAGATTTTTTTTTTTTCTTTTTGTACAATTGTTTTTTAATCCAGTCAGATTTAACAATTTTGCCGGGAGGGTTATATTCCAACTTAAGCCACACAGATGTTAATAAGTTCTGTAGGGTAAAATTTAAACTTTCTGTGGGGCCTGGGACCTAGGTGTCCAGACTACCCATGGGGAGGGTGACAGTGGATAGGGCACTGAACAGGGCTGTCTCCGTCCTTCCTCTTATGACTCCAGGGTCATCTCTCCCGTTTCATGGCTCTTGGCCTGGGGTTGATGGTGAAGAGCATCGAAGGGGATCAGAGACTGGTGGAGAGAGCCCAGCGCCTGGACCAGGAGCTTCTGCAGGCTCTAGAGAAAGAGGAGAAGAGGAACCCGCAGGTAGGCCACCCCTTTCTGCAGCCTGGACTGACTGCAGGAGCTGGGGCTGCTTGGCTGGAATTGGGCACAGAGGCTGGATTCCATCTTTCAAGTTTCTCAGCTTGAAGCAGTGTGGTCCCTAATTTCTATTACCTCTTTCCCAAGGTCCACCCTTCCCCAGTGCCTCCTTGGATCTCAAAGCTACTTTTATTTACAAAATGCTTTCCACACCAATGTGCACTTCTTACAACCTGTGAAGTGGCCAGTCAGGTTTTAGACTTGTTACGAATAAGAAAACTGGGTCTCAGAGATGAGAAGATAGATGTACATGGTAAATGACAGGTCCAGGATTTATCCCATCTCCCCATTCGTGGTCCAGCCCTCTTCCATACACAGCTTATCTCCCACATTCCTCCTTGGGGAATAACATGGAGGACAGATCCCTTCCTGTGGCCTGAGGTGGCCTGGGGATAGCAAACAGACTTCCCATCTGCCTTTGTCCTTTCCTGCCTCCACAGGTGGTCCAAACCAGCCCTCGTCACTCCCCACATCATGTGGTTAGGTGGGTAGATCCCACAGCCCTGTGTGAGGAGCTTCTGCTTCCACTGGAGAACCCATGTCAGGGCAGGGCCCGCTTGCTGCTCACAGGCCTCCATGCCTGTGGGGATCTGAGTGTTGCCTTGCTGAGGCACTTTTCCTGCTGTCCTGAGGTAGTGGCCCTGGCCTCAGTGGGCTGCTGCTACATGAAGCTGAGTGACCCTGGTGGCTACCCACTGAGTCAGTGGGTGGCTAGGCTGCCTGGCTATGAACTGCCCTACAGGCTTCGAGAGGGAGCCTGCCATGCCCTGGAGGAATATGCTGAGCGGCTCCAGAAAGCTGTCCCTGGCCTCCGAACTCACTGCTACCGTGCAGCACTGGAGACAGTCATCCGACGGGCCCGGCCTGAGCTCCGTCGGCCAGGCGTGCAGGGGATCCCCAGGGTCCACGAGCTCAAGATTGAAGAGTGAGGTTGGGGAACTGGGATGGGGGGCAGTGGAGGGGAGATCGATAACCCTCACTTTCAGCATAGCCTAAAGAAAATCTAAGTATACCCAGAGGAGTGATTTGGAGTTCTCTGACCAGGGCAGCTTATCAAAATTTCTTTAAGAGAGTTGTCCCTCTTTTATCAGGAAACTAACAAAGAAACATAAAGTTTTGGTGGGGTGTGGTGGCTCATGCCTGTAATCCCAGAACTTTGGGAGACTGAAGTGGGTGGATCACCTGAGGTCAGGAGTTCGAGACCAGCCTGGCCAACATGGTGAAACCCCGTCTCTACTAAAAATACAAATTAGCTGGGCATGGTGGTGGCACATGTCTGTAATCCCAGCTACTCCGGAGGCTGAGGCAGGAGATCACTTGAACCCAGGAGACGGAGGTTGCAGTGAGCCAAGATCACGCCACTGCACTCCACAGCCTGGGCGACAGAGCAGGACTCCGTCTCAAAAAAATAAAGTTTTTTAAATGTTAAAAATATGGCTAGGTGAACAGAACTGGCTGAAAATGTTTAAATTAATTTGCTTTTGGACAGACAGTTCCCAGCTAGAGAAATATTAAAAAATGCATGGCCAGGTATGGTGGCTCATGCTTGTAATCTCAGCGCTTTGGGAGGCCAAGGCAGGAGGATTGCTTGAGACTGGGAGTTAGAGACCAGCCTGGGCAATGTAGAGAGACCTTGTCTATACAAAACAAGTAGGCAGGCATGGTAGTTCATAGCTGTAGACCCAGCTACTTGAGAGGCTGAGGTGGGAGGATTGAGGTATTTGAGTCTGCAGTGAGTTATGATCCCACTGCTGCTCTCCACTTGGTTGACAGCAAGACCCTGTCTTAAAAAATACATGTATACGGCCAGGCATGGTGGCTCACGCCTCTAATCCCAGCAATTTGGGAGGTCGAGGTGGGTGGATCACCTCAGGTCAGGAGTTAAGACCCGCCTCGCCCACATGGCGAAGCCCCATCTCTACTAAAAATACCAAAAAAAAAAAAAAAAAAAATAGCCGGGGGTGGTGGTGGGTGCCTGTAATCCCAGCTCCTTGGGAGGCTGAGGCAGGGAGAACTGCTTGAACCAGGGAGGCAGATGTTGCAGTGAGCCGAAACCGTGCCATTGCACTCCAGCCTGGGCAACAGAGCGAGACTCTCTCTCAAAAAAAACAAAAACCAAACATGTACACGTGAAAACGCATATTAGGGTAGAAGATAAAGCAAAATTGGCATTGAAGTAGGAACAAGCAAGGTTTAAGTGAGAAGTGACAGTTCTTAAAACCAAACTGAATGCTGAATGTGACTGATCCCACAGATACGTGCAGCGGGGGCTACAGCGAGTGGGGCTGGACCCCCAGCTGCCACTGAATCTGGCTGCCCTTCAGGCCCACCAGGCCCAGGAGAACCGTGTGGTGGCCTTCTTCAGCCTGGCCTTACTGCTGGCCCCACTTGTGGAGACGCTTATTCTACTGGACCGGCTGCTGTACCTACAGGAGCAGGGTAAGGGGGGCCTACAGCAGGGACCCAGGGACTACAGGGGTTGCAGTTCTGGGGTTCCTTCTCTAGGTCTCAGCTGGGCCCAGCTGTTGTGATTCTTGGACCCCACCTCTGAGTCACTAGTGGGTTGGGAGTAGGGGATTTGTTAAAATTAAGAATCTAGGCCAGGTGTGGTGGCTATAATCCCAGCACTTTGGGAGGCCAGGGTGGGTAGATCACTTTAGGTAAGGAGTTTGAGGCCAGCCATGGTGAAACCCCATCTCTTGAAAATACAAAAATTCGGGGTGGTGGAGCATGCCTGTAGTCCCAGCTGTTCGGGTGTCTGAGGCAAGAAAATGGCTTGAACCTGGGAGGCCTAGGTTGCAATGAGCCAAGATTGCACTACTGCACTCCAGCGTCGGCAACAGAAACTCCATCTCAAAAAAAAAAAATTAAGATTCCCACCAAATCAGCCTCTGGTGAGCCTCCCTAAGGTGCATGTTAAGCAAGCTTCCCAGGCATTGAGAACCTACAATGCAAGAGGACTGCCTCCCAAGTCAGTACCTTGGGAACCTGGGTTCCTTATGGAGAACGGGTCTTAGCCCGCCGGATCCTCCCCCATGGGGAAAAGAGACTATCCCTACAGGCCTGGGCAGAAGAGGCTGAGTGAATTCGGTTCATTTTCCCCCTCTGATTCAGCCCTTCCTTTCTCCCAGGCTTCCATGCTGAGCTCCTGCCCATCTTCAGTCCTGAACTCTCTCCCAGAAACCTGGTTCTGGTGGCCACCAAGATGCCCCTGGGTCAGGCTTTCTCTGTGCTGGAGACTGAGGACAGCTGATGCAGCCTGAGGGCATATCTCAGACCCCATCATCTGCAGTGTGGTAGAGTACACCTCACCCAGAGAACCAGCAGCCTGCATCCTCCTGAAGCCTGGTTCCCCACAAACCTTCAGTTCCATCCCTTTTCTCTCCCTCCATGGATTATGTAATACAGTATAAAGTTTTAATTTATTAAAAATTGGAAATCTTTGTTTCCTTCCCATTTCTATAGGTAGATAAAAGGAGATGCACACCCTCCCTATGGTACTGCTGCAGGGGTGCTACAGTTAGGACTCCCAGACCACTCCCCACTGCCCTCCCTAGTAGGTGGTGTAGGTGACAGTTTCTGTTACCCACAGATCTCCATGGAGGGGACTTCTCTGACTGACTTTGGCCTCCAACCCAGAATCTGCAGGCCCTGCCCCTTTGGAGGGCTGCCTTAAGGCTGGCTAACTTCCATCCAGGTTCTGTCATAAACTCAGGAAAGACGTTCCTTCCCTTCAGTCCTGAGAGTGTGCTGGGATTAGTACCATTCTACCAGAGACAGCAGCTGTACACAGAAAGACCCATAAGCAGCTCTTTATTGGCATCTGAAAAAGGGGTTCCTCAGCCTTCAAGGCTGGGACAGAGTGGGAGGGGAGCTGCTCTCCCCAGGCTCAATACCAATAGACCTTCTTGTGTTTCCGGGTCTCCACGATCCCCATGGCCTCCATCACCTCCTCCTGCAGTGTCTTTAGACGGGGCACGTAGGTTCTTTCTAAAGCATCTTCCACTGATGTGTCTTTGGGGCCATCTGTTAAGCCAGAGGAAAGGAGATGGGTAGGAGGGCTTGCCCACTTTAATTAACACGCCCTACTTTCACTCCTAGCAATCCCCCGGACCTTCCCGCCCCTCGCTCTCACCAGTCCACATTTCAGGGATGACGCCATCAGCTCTGGGAAATTCGGGTTTAGGGATGATTCTCCCTGATCGTGTGGAGACTCGTACCCGCTCTCCTGCTTCAGTAAATCTCCACTGGATCTCGGTGGGTTTCCTGGTGGATGGAAGAGGTGAGGCTGGCCTACCAGTCAGGTTTCCTGCCGTCCTCTAACCCAAAGGCAGAGTCAATAGCTCAGAACACCAGGGTCACCACTGTGTTTCTCCACCTCGGTGTTGGGGTTACCCCCAGGGAGTCAAGTCCATGAGACGGCCCCTCTCAGTTTCTAGAGCATCCAACCCACCATTCCCACTGTACAGCACTTTGTGGACCCAGAGGGTGAGAAACCCTCTGCCCAGAGCCCCATTGCTTGCCTGTCCATAGGATCCACAAGTTTGACCTGGCGGTAGAGCAGCGGGGCTTCATTAGGGATCATGGTTCCCCGGGAATCCTGGGTCCTGCCAACGTAGCGGTAATACTGTTCGAGAGAGGGGAGTGTCGGCAAAGGGTGTGAAAGGGGTTTGCCCTTGCTACTCAGCGCATTCAGCCTAAGTTGAAAGTAAAAGTTTCAGAAGCGCCAGCATCCCCTGAGCCAGTCTCCTGCCGCCCTGTGCTGCTCTGGATGGAGAGGGCCAGATGGGACAGGCTTCCCAAGCATCCCCACCCTCTCTGCTTACCGTGTTCAGCCCCTCCACGACCACCCAGGTCTCCTGCCGGTTAACTTGAACCACTTTGCCTTGCTTCCCAGCATCCTTGCCCTCTAGGATCTCCACCTGTGGGAGGACACGAAGGTTAGGGGGCGGGATCCTCGTCCAGGAGGCTCCCCATCACTCTACCGTGTGTGAGGCTCTTACCACGTCCCCACAGAACAGATGCCAGTCTTCATCAGAGATGGGTTCCACAACCACCGGGCGCTGCCTGCTCCTCTTGTCTGCCAGGGAGCCTTGGCGGCTCATCCCATGGCGGTACCCAGGGGGCAGAGTGACCTTGGATGCCAAGGCCAGAAGGGCAGAAAGACGCATGGCTGGAGGTTGTAAGAAATCCCTTTGCCAGCAAAAGGCTCAGAAATCTTGTCAGCTCTAGGTAGATGGATAGAAACAGGGGAGCAAAGAGGCAAGGGAAGGAACATTTTTGTTTTTGTTTTTGAGATGGAGTTTTGCTCTTTGTTGCCCAGGCTGGAGTGCAGGGGTGTGATCTTGGCTCACTGCAACCTCCACCTCCGGGATTTAAGTGATTCTCCTGTGTCGGCCTCCCGAGTAGCTAGGATTACAGGCATTTGCCACCATGACCAGCTACTTTTTTTGTTTTTTTTTTGTTTTGTTTTTGTTTTTGTATTTTTAGTAGAGACAGGGTTTCACCATGTTGGCCAGGCTGGTCTCGAACTCCTGACCTCAGGTCATCCATCTGCCTTGGCCTCCCAGAGTGCTGAGATTACAGGGGTGAGCCACTGCACCCAGCCTGCAACTTAACTGTTGAGCTTCAGTTTCATCATCCATAAAGAGTTACAGGGTTGTATCATTTAAGTTATTATTATTATTATTTGAGATGGAGTCTTGCTGTATCCCCCAGGCTGGAGTGCAGTGGTGCGATCTCCACTCACTGCAACCTCCACCTCCTGGGTTCAAGCGATTCTTCTGCCTCAGGCTCCTAAGTAGCTGGGATTTTACAGGAATGCGACACCACACCTGGCTAATTTTTGCATTTTTAGTAGAGATGTGGTTTCACCATGTTAAACTCCTGACCTCGTGATCTGCCTGCCTCGGCCTCCCAAAGTGCTGAGATTGCAGGCATGAGCCACCGTTTAATAACTTAATACATTTAAAAAATTTAAATTATTTTAAATATTTTAACAAAGCAAGGTGCAGAATAACGTGAGTAGTATTATCCCTTTGGGGAAAATATACAAATATATATTCCAGCACAGGTATATTTATGGAAAGGAAACAAGAAAGCAAAGCACCTGCCTTAGGGGAGGGGAACTGTTTGGGAGGTCTGTTAATTCCATTTTGTTCCTTCCCGTTACATTTACATTTTCTAACCATGTGCATTTAAAAATATGTATTAGCAGTTTATCTGAACAGTGAGATACTGGGTCATTTTTCTTCTTTATACTTCTCAGTGTAAAGGCCTGATGTTATTTTAAGAAAAAGAAACAAAAACAAAAAACCCTGTTATTTTCAATTAATGCTGATTGGCCTAAGTGTTCCTGTTCAGATTCAACAAATGCTTAGGGAGTACTACTATATGACAAACCTAATGCTGGGAATTTCACTGCTGGCATTTGGTCTTCACATGGCCCAGTGAGGGAAGTGAGGTTGCCAGACGCATCAAAGCCCCTTTTACAGACAAGGAAATCAAGGCCTTGAGAGCCGGAGTGACTACCCTGGTTCCTACAGCTTGACAGGAGCAGGAGCAGGGCCAATTTTAAAACCCAAACCTCCAGCATGATTGCTGCAAGGAGCAGCAATCACCTTCACCTCAGTCATGCCAGGTCTGAACCAGCCCAGCCCATAGCAGCTTGCATGCCCCCGACATCGTTCGCTTCTTTCCCTCCACAATCTGGAGATGCTGCTGGTGAGCTTCCCGCTGTGGGGCTTTCCCTGCATGTTCTGGAGGCGCCGTGCAATATAATGGGGTCGAAGGTCACGGCTCCCAAAGGCTTCCCCCACCAGCCTCATCCCAGACATCGCCAAGGCCTAGCTGTCTTCAGCACGCACCCGCTCCAAACTTCCAGTGCAGAGAAACCCTGGGGAGGCGGCTGGGCCACAGCCTGGGAAAAAGACAGGCCCTTCTCGCACCTGCCTCTTGGACGAGCCCCGGAACTGCAACACCTCTGAGGCGGGCGGCCCTCACCTTCACTTTCCGCGACACTTCAAGAGCTCAGCACATGGGCCCTCAGCGTCCCTACCCCCGCCACGCCCGTCGACTTTCTGGGAGATGTAGTCCAATTGTAAAACGGAAGCTCAACCACGAATCTTACCTCTCAGCATGCTGGGAGTTGTAGTCCGCCGCTACGAAGTTGGACCCAGGAAGTTTGGCCTGGGTAGGAAATCAAGGAAACGAAAATACACCGTGAAGCATGTCGGGAATCGAAAGGCAAGCTGGTTAGGCCGGCTCTTCTGCCTCATTCCCGCGCATGCTCTGCGTGGAGGCCGCTGGGAATTGTAGTTTCTAGAGAAGGTGGCTCCATTTTCTAGGTGGTTGTGGCTTCCTGTTCAAGGCAAAGGGCCGCCCTTTCCAGACGAGGCTAAAGCCAATGTTCTCCCTGTCCTCTGCTGGACTGGGGGCAGGGCAGATTCAGTAACTGCCGTAGGCTTTCTAGAGGAAGGGATGTAACGTGGGCCCTTCCAATGTTCGTAGCCGATCTAGTTAGAAAATGTCAGATCTGGAAGGAAACAAATGATCTAGGCCAGTCATTCCACTTAATTCGGGGAGTAATGGAGGAATTTCACCCTACTAACGCCCTCCCCCTACCATCCCATCACCAGCTAAGAGTGGCAGGCACCCCGGCATTAGCAAGGAGAAAGGGTTATCCTATTTCTTGACTTACCCTTTGGGGTCAAGGTTGTTTATACAACCAGCCCCCAAACTCCCACTTCATGGCCATTTTGGGCTGTGGCCGATACTGGCATCCTCCCACACCCTACTTCTTGTGCAAACTTTTAAAAAACTCTCCCAGGTGCATTAAACCGTGGCTGGAGAGGAGAGGTAGAATGAATGGTGTGGTTTATTCCAGGACACTGTCCACATGTGAAAGTTTGGATTTCCAAACGCCTAAGAATGGAGGAGGCTGACACCCCTACCTCAATCTGAGATTATTTGGAAATCATCTGCATTCTCTTATCTCTTACCCCACTTTCTGTCTTCAGTTAACCAATATACCCCCAAAGAATCAGTCAGAATCCATCATTAGTAATCAACGGGTTTTATTTTCCTAGAACTGAAATCATCTACGGTTCTCAGAGCTAAACTTCCAAAGCTACAGTCAGCAATTTTTCATCAGAGCCCAAGGAGGAGGGGTCAGGGTAAAATAGACAAGAGACTGAAGAGAGGCATAGAGAGATCATTAGGAAGAGGGTGGGAGGGGGCACTTATTTCCCTCTGTCCTCTCAGTGGATTACAAATCGGATCTGGTGACAACACTGAGGGGACCAGGTCAGGGTATGTGGATGAGAAATGACACTGGAAGGAACACCAAAGCCCCAGCTACAAAAAGAAAGTCATCAAGCTCCAAATAGAAGCGGAGCCTCCCAGTGCACCTCAGAAATGGGGGCAATGATGGGGAAGGAAGGAGCAGAATGGGGAGCACACAAAGGGTTAGGGGACTTTAAAATTTTTTTTGTAATTTTCTTTTATTAAAAACATTTCCTAAAAAATGTGACTTTTCCTTTATGTCTGGGTGATATATATGACTCTAAGCTGGCCTTGAGCACTGTGTGGAGGGAAAAGGACAGCTAGGGGTCTTCCCAAGCATCCCATTTCTGGCTTTGGAGATCTAAAGGGGGATAGATGCTCAACACTCCCACCCAAATGGGTAAAGTCAGCCCTTTGGGTCTCAGGTCCTTGGCCCAAACAGCTTGGAAGCCCCAAAATCTTTTGATGATTAACTACAACTCCCAGAACTCTTGGGGTCAACAAAAGGAAAAATGGGCGTTGTCAACCATCAAGGATTTATGGAAGGGAGTCTCTTCCCTATAAGCTGTCCCACTTTCCCTGAATCTAGGCAGCTGGGATAACAGGTGTAGCAGGGGACAGGAGCTCAGGAGGATGCCACTCTCCTGTGCTGCCCCCACCCCCCATTTGAAGATTGCCCCTCCCAGGCCCCACAAGCTCACCCTGCTGTTTATGCTCCATCTTTTCCATTCCTACCCCTGATCCCAACCCAGAGGTCCAGAATGCCTAGGAGAGTGGAAGAAGGTTGTCAGGAGGTGGGAACAGTTGGCCCAGGCCCCAGCAAAAGCCTGGAAAATAGCTCCAAGCAGAAGGAACACAGTGGCCTCATCTCAACCCAGGGAGCAGAAGACATCGCTCCGACTCAGATCACAGGAGTATGGGGACCTAGAGTTGAGGGCCAGGTGGCCTGCTCCGTCCAGGTCAATCTCCATGGGCTGGGCTTGGAGTGGGAAAAGCAAGTGGAAGAGGAGAGCAGGTTGGGGTGGAAAAGGGGTTCCCAGTTTGCAGGCCATGGCCAGTTTCCCCAGTAGCACCCAGACAGCAGCAGGAACAGGGTGGGGGCTCCTCTTGAAACATTGGTGGCTACAGGCTGTGAGGGAGGGTTGGAGGGGAGAAGGGTTAATGGCACGGCCTTGGCTGGGCCTTGCCCCAGCCAGTGCCGTCTCCCAGGAGCGCCCACCCCGCCTCCCTCGAGGCTGACCACTGTGGGCGCTTTTTCTCCTCCTCTCCGAGTGGCCAGGCACCCCCAGTCCAGCTGCCAAGGGTCAGGGGGCTCCCTCACCTTTCATGATCTCTGACGCCTGGGGCCTCAGCATCTTCCTTGGCAGCCTCTTCCTCTTCTTCCTCCTCTTCTTCTTCCTCTTGGGGAGGCCCCCGGCCAGAGCCGGGCTCAGAGGGGGTGCTATTTTTTTCCACCTCCACAGGAAGGGGCCTCTCACCCTCCAATGGGGCTGCCTCCTTCTCCTCCCCTTCAGGGTTTTCTGCCTCCTTGGGACGTTTAGGAGAGTCCTAGGCAGGATCAACAGAGGGGGGCTGAGGCTGGAGACGGAGGCCACCAGCCGCCCACTCCGCCCCTCTGGGGCTCCCTGCCAGGCTGACACCCACAGTCCTTCGCCAGCCCTACTAGCTGAAATGCCTTCTGTGTCCCAGCTTGTCAGCTGGGGACTCCCCAGGACGAGGGGCTGGATCTACCTCTGAGACTGGGCAGCTGAGGCCGAGCCCTGCTCCTGTGGGATGCCCCACGGGGAATGCCGAGGGGGACCTGGCCCTGGGCAGGCAGCAGTTACCTCCAGCAGGTCCCCCGCTCTCCTCTTCAGTGCTCCCTTCTCGTTCTTCTCCTTGGCTGGCTCATCGATGACCAGCTTCCCTTCCTCGTCGCTGCTGCCCTCTGCATTCCCCTTCTTATCACCGTCACCCTCTGTGGCTTCGGGCTCGGGTTCAGGCTCTGCCACACAGCTCTTTTTCTGGGAGGACTGCAGCAGACACAGTACAGGCTGAGTGGCACCAGTCGATGCCAGGCTGGGCCCCCTCCCCAGACCCCTCCCTCGGCCACTCACTCCTTCTTTTTCCCGCCTCTCCCCCGCCCCCACCCAGGTGCCCAGTCTCACGAGTGATTTGAGACCCACCTCTGTCGGATTAGCCCCGGGATAAACCCACTGGCCGGGCAGGCAGGGCTCTGTGCAGGAGGGGGGAGGGCTGGAGCAGGAGGCAAAACCTCGGGTCAACTTCTCCCAAAGGGAGCTAGGACCCTTTCCCCGCCAACCCCCGCCCCCCACCCTCCCGCCTCGTCCTGCCCGGCTCACAAGCACCTCCTCCTGGAAGCCTTCGTGGAAAAAGTTAAGGCCGTGTCCTATGCTCACACTGGGCCCATCCAAGGCCTGTCCCCACTTACCGCCTCCATCCTGTTCTTGCCCCCTAGACTGCAGTCTCACAGCTGTCCCTAACCACAGCTACACCACGCAGCCCAACACTACCCCCTCTTGCAGGAAGCCCCCTCCCCACCACCCCATTAGCTCCTACCCTGAAAGCCCTGGAGTTTCTGAAGACGAAGCATCATCTGTGGGCCCATGGCCACATCTGCTTTCCAGGGGGTCTTCGGGGCAGGTGGTGGCTCACCTGATAGCCAGAAGCCTTGACGGTAGGGTTGTTCTCGATCTCCCACAGCCCCTCGCTGAACCCTTTCCTCTTGTTGGGCTTGCCAAACTTCTCCTTGGATTCCTCGTAAGGGAAGAGGTCTTTGGGGCCCAGGAATGCCCTGGTGAGAGACGGGAGACTGTGCTCTCAAGCCCCTCACTGCCCCGGAGCTACACAGCCCGACTCGAAAGGGGCACCAACACCACCTCTCTTCCCCCAGAGCAGTCCTCCCAGGGCCCTCCCGACCTATACCCCTTTGGCCTCCACTCACGTCTCGTGGGTCCCGAAGAAAAAGACTTGGTATTTGTTGGCTGTGGATTTCACGGCAGCTTCGGGCATCTCGTCAATCTGGGGTGAGAGGAGGGAGTGACGTTAGCTGGAGTCCTGAGGTTCTGAGTCTGAGGCAGGGTGCTGACCTCCAAGGCACACTTATGTAAAACCAGGCTGGGAGGGACCAAGGAGGTCAGCAAGATGGCTTCTGGGCCATTTTTAGCAGTGACACTTCATTCAAATGAAGTCAGACATGAAAGCCCAACCGAAACCCACGAGCCCCTCCCTCTCCTCCAGCCAGACAGCACCCATTCTGCCCCTAACATGTCTGGCCACAAAGCCCTGCCACTTTGCCATCATCTTGGTCCAACCACTGTCATCTCTTGCCTGGACGAAAACCACTGCTTCAGGCCGCTCGTGGTGGCTCAGGCCTGTAATCCCAGCACTTTGGGAGGCTGAGGCAGGCAGATCACAAGGTCAGAAGTTTGAGACCAGCCTGGCCAACATGGTGAAACCCTGCCTCTACTAAAAATACACAAATTAGCCGGCCGTGGTGGCCTATGCCTATAGTCCCAGTCTCTTGGGAGGCTGTGGCAGGAGAATCGCTTGAACCTGGGAGGCAGAGGTTACAGTGAGCCGAGATCGCACCACTGCACTCCAGCCTGGGCAACAGAACAAGGCTCCATCTCAAACAAAGCAAAACAAAACCACCACCTCTTCTCATGATCTCCATTCTTGCCCCCCACCCCAACAATCCATTCTCCACAGCGCAGCCAGAGTGGGCCTTTGGGAATGCTGGTCCAAGCATTTCCTCCCCTTGCTTCAAAACTCGCCAATACCTTTTCAGGACTCTAGGACCCACTTGTTCACATCTTCTCCACAATGGCAAGATCTGAATCCCAACCCTGCCCCCACTTGTATGACTTTGGGCAACTTACTGAACCACTCTCTGCCTCAGTTTCCTCATCTGTAAAAGGGAGATAGTCATAGTACTTACACTATAGGGCTGTGAGGATGAAATGACCATAACTTGGCAAGTGGTACATCCTACATGTCTTTGCTTTAATCAGCCTCTCCCAGCACACTGTCCTTTCTGCTCTGACCATGGTTCTTGTAGTCTCTAATCTCACTCACTCCTGATCATCCTTCCAGCCTCAGCTCCACCCTGACCTCCTCCAGAAAGCTTCCCCACCACTCCTGGTCGGGCTGACTCCCTAGGTAAAACTCTTTCCTAACATGTCCTGTTTACAGTGCTTTCCCAGTTCTAATTTTACACTGATCCATATTATTATTTGATTAACATCTATGTGCACTACTATCTGGACTAGACCAGCCAAGGTCAGAGACCAGCTCTGCTTTTATCTGAAGCACAGTGCTTAGCACACAGTAGGTATACAATTATTTACTGAATTAATTTATGAAATAGATAAAAGCAAGCTGCTCTGGCTGAAATGTAGGGGTAAGGTCAAAGGGCTGCCTATCCAACATCCCCTAAAAGTCTTCTAGGGATCTCTGAAAGGCACATAGTCAAACTCTCATTTTACAGACGAGGAAACTGAGCCCAGAAAGCAAGTGATTTGCCCAAAAGAACATAGCAAGTTGTTGAGGGCCAGGTCTCAGACTCAGATCACCTGACTATATCCCCTGCCCCATGTGTGCCCGTGGTGAGGAGCGCTGTGGTGAAGATGAGAGGTGCAGAGGTCTGAGGTCAGGGAATCTAGAGGCAGTGGCCTCGCCAGTCTTTCCCAGATCAGGCCTGGAAGCCCAGACGAAGCTGAGCCATGGGGGTGGAGTGGGTGGGGACTACAACTCCCAGTAGCACTTGCAGCAACCCCAGCAGCCGGGCTTCCCGCCGGACAGAGGCCAGGTGGCCATGATGACTGGGGCCCCAGGCGCAGACAGGAGACAGAAAGGCCAAGGCGGTGATTAACACAGAGACAGGGACAGAGGGCCCAACTGGGGCCTGGGAAGACAGGGAGGCTGGGTGGATGGGAATGCGCTGAGACACACCCAGGAGCGGGGGTGGGGCCCTGGGCATGAATCTGAGGGGCATCTTGCCCCAGACTTGGAATCTTCAGGCTTTTGGGCACCTCCCCGTTTGCCCCGTGGCCTCTGGGGACAGAGGTCCAACCCTTCCCCCCAGGAAGGCCCAGCACAAACTGGGCCCTTCCCACAACCAGGAGACGTCGGATGTGAGAACAGGGGGTGGAAAGGCACGCAGTTCCCCCCACAAACATGATCCCCATCGCCATGACAACCCAACCCCGCCCCCAGGGCCACTCAGCAACCAGGAATGTGACCGCCCCTCCCCCCCGGCCCTCTCTCCGGATTGGGGAGGAGGGGACACTAACACACACCCCACCCCCAAGCCTGCAGTCTGGCACCTGGGTCCCCGGCTGTGCTGGAAACCACAACTAGGGCTGGATTACCACTACAGGGGGTGCGGGGAGGAGGGGGGCGTCCTTCTCAGGAAGCCGGACCTGGGGCAGTGGTGGAGGGGTCAGTCTTCAGCCAGGATACCTGGATCCTGTTACCAGCTAGCCACCCTCCTCTTAACAGGGGGAAGCAAAACACAAAATGAGTGCCCCCAGGGCTTAGAGATCCCAGGAGACCAGCACAGGACGATAATAGCAAACGCCTTCCCTAGGCCTTTCTTCTGTGAATCTGTGTGCACCCAGAACCAGGGGTGGGGGTGGGGATTGAAGGGTCTAAGGCTGGGAGTGCAGCAGGGGACTTAGAGCTCTGCATTTTCAGGACCCACACCTGAGCCAGGTCTTTAAGATGCCCACAGTAAATGTGTGACGGAAGAGGAGAAACTGAGGCTCAGTAAGAGAGGGGAGGATTGGGTGAAGGGTCAGAAATAAGGAGAACTGAGGTTCTTTGCAGAAGCACAGACTGCAAAACAGCTCCCTGGCATGGTCTCATATCATCCCAGCTTCCCAAGGAAAGCAAACTCAGACAGATTGCTGAATGGTGTGGCAGGGGACCCAGGAGGCCACCAGCTGCCCAGCCCCAGGGGTGGGGGAGAAACAAAAGAACGAATGGGATTAAAAATAGCATGAGGCACACCAGATACGCCAGCCCTGCTGACTTCTAGCTACAGAAAGGATGGGTCTAGAGGGAAGAGAGAGGAAGACAGGGGCCTAAGCAGATAGGCACCTCCCCACAAAGCATCATCCCACCTGGCTCTCTCACCTAGAGGGGTAAGGGCCGCGGGGAGTATGCTCTTTTCACTTAATGGAATTCCTAACCCTTCACCCAAAAGGGGAGAAATCCCTTCTACAGTGGCACCTCCAGCCCTCAAGCTACAAAGGAAATGTCCTTTCTTACATTTGGAAGTGGAGGGCGGATCTTCCTAGACGTAGAGGATATGAGGTCTCAGGGGAACCCTGTACCCCAATACAAACATCTATCTTCCAGGCGGTGCCTTTATACCCAGGCTGTGACTCAGAACAAGTGAGTCAAGGCTAATGGGGTCAGGGTGGAGCCAAATAGTGCCGGGGACCTCACTGTACCCCCTCCACTAGCCAGCAGTAGGGGGACTCTGCTACCTCTTAGCCATTCCAGATCCAGGCAAGTTACTTCTCAGGCCTTGTGTTTGCCTGATTCCATCAGACAGGCCTGAGCCCATGAAATCTCAGCCTCCCAAGCCACAGACACCCTCTGAGGTCCAAAGAGACATCTTTAGTTTTCAGGTTGAGTGGGGAAAGAGAACTGCACACCTCTCCCCTAGCCTCAGACTTTAGTCTGACTTTAGACCCAGCATTTAGGAAGGCAGCAGCACACAACACTGGCTGCCAGCCAGGGTTCTGACCACCACACCCAGGGCTGAGGCCCAACCTGACCCAGGAACCGGAAAATCTGGGGCAGGAGACAGTTGGGGCCAGGAAAGTGTGGCAAGCCCAAGAGGCAGAAAAGAGAAGGTGCAGGGGGAAGGGGCACCGGGAGGAAAGGCGGGCGAGGTCCTGGCTGCCCGGGGTTTCTGGGATTGTGAAACAGGAAGCAGCAAATGGAGGAAGGAATGGGGGAGAAATCCCTGAAGTCTTGGAGGTTAATCGTTAAGTACTTGGAGATCCCCCAGGAAGTTAGGCAGGAGGAAGAGGGAAAGGAGGTTAAGATGGAGTCACACCATCCTTCCAGGCAGGTCCTGCCTATCACGTGGACCCTCTGGCTGGGCTCTCAAGCACTGGGCCCTTCTAGTCTCACCCAGAATCACCCATCCTCCCCAGCAGCAGGGACTGAGGAAGGAAAGATCCACATAGGATCTTTATGGCTGAAGATTTGGCCTATGAGATGGGGAAGTCAGTGAAGTTCCCTCTTACTTCTCATCCATCTCAGGAAGAGCCCCTCAGGCTCTGCCACTCTAGGGACTAAGAAAGGGTCCAAGGAATGGTGAGGAGACTCAGATGTGTCTCTTCTTTTGGAGTACAAGGGGACTGTGTCTGGGAGGTAACAGCCTTGGGTGTAGTCATCCCCACAAGTATCACAATCAAAAGCCAGAGGCAGGCAAAGTGTGAGGCCCTATCTCTTTGAGATCCAGTCTGATCTCCCTACCCCAGTTCTAACTTTATCTGAAAGGTCCAGGCCTCAACAGAGGAAGAAACGCGGTCTCCCCTGTCCTTCCCTTCTGTCCTGGAGGCCCGAAGTGGCGAGGAAATGGATGGCATCCCCAGTCGCAGGCACTGCCCTTACTCCAAAGGCCACCAGAAACTTGAGGTCTTCCTCACAGGGGCCAGTGTGGGTCCTTCTGTGTCCCTGCCCCTTTTCTCTCTTACGGGATGCTGAAGGGGTTCCCTGCAACCCACATTCCAGCTAACACCCCCTCCCCAGGGCTTAGTTCCAGCCTCTGGACTTTGTCCCACCCTCAAGAGGTAGGAACAGTAGAGACAAGGGTTCAGTCCTTGCCCTGCCCACCAGGGCCTTGGCATCTGGGCCAAGAAGCCAGTTGGGTCAAAGGGTGCAGGGTAAAGTACACGAGTGTTCGCAGGCCACACACCCACGTGCACACAGAAGGCTCTCTGTGGCTGCTTCCTCACGCTGGCCCCCTTCCCCAGCCCCTCAGGAGACCCTGGAAGCTGGGAGAGTCCTGCTTCTCTCTATACTTCACTCCCATTAACAGAGGCCGGTCCTCATTTGCTCCATCTGAAAGTTTCAGGAAACCAGGAGCTCAAGGCACGTGGGATCAGGCACACTCCTGAGGAGTGGGTACAGAGCGAGGAAGGGTCTCTGAGTTTTCTCAGAGTGGGCCCAAAGTTGGCCTGATACCCTGAATGTGCCTGGGACAATTTTCTAAGCTCAGAGCAGTGCCCGGGCCAGACAGCCAGACACCCTGAGAAGAGCACCCGAAAGCCATACGGTAGTTTTTCTGCCCTTGGATTTCACTCTACAGGAGTCCTACCCTCTAGGGGACTGAGTCATGCCCTCACCCAAAACCAAAGGCCCCTCTACACCAACTTTAAGTTGCCAAATGCACTGCCCACCCCCCTTTCCTCCAGCAACTGGCAACCTCCCATCCTCTTTACTTAACCTGTCTCAGTCCTTAGGGGAAACATGATGAGCACACCAGGCTTGGCTGTGGGGCCCCACCCTCCCACCTGGCCAGGTGCTGGGGTTGTGGGGGAGCTTATACTGGTAGGCTGAATCAACCACATGGCAGAGACTGGGGCCGTTCTGGCGGAAGATCTTCACATCTGAGCGGGGGAAGGAACTTGGGTTCCCCCAGCCCCTACTAAGAGGTAGTCTGGACTGGACTTCCTAATACCACAAGGGAGCCTGCCACCCCAATCCCAAATTTGAGTTGGCAGCATATGGAAGAATATTTCTGTGGAGCTGAGGGCTGATGGGTTCCGACGGATAATTCCAAGCCAGGTAGATCCCCTCTTACGCCGCCTGCAACGATCCTTCGACCTTCCCAACTTTAGACCTCTTAAAGATGCCCCAAACCAAAGTTTCCTAGAAGCGAACTCCGCCTCGCCTCCATCTAGCCCTCTCCGGGTTGGGATCCTTCTTAACAATTTATCCAGGAATAGAAGAGTTTGAACTGGGAACCACGATCAACGAAGAAACTGGGGATCTCTAAGGGGGTCTTAAGGGGGTGGCGGCGGCGCCTCGGGTAGGGGGAAGAAATAACACGACTGGCCCAAAGCCAGACTTCGCGCTCGAAACCTCTGGGAGTATGGGGGCTGGGGGCGGAACTTAGCACGCGGAGCCTGAGGCCGGGAAGTGACCCGCGCCCTCGGATCCCCACGCCGCGCACACGCCTCTACGCGCGGACGCCGTGCCCGCCAGGTGTCTACCCCCACCCCCGCCCGCCTCCACCATTATATAACCAGCGGGTGGGCTTGGAAGCGACTGGGAAAGAGTCATAGACCCACAAGCCCCCTGCCCCCACCTCTGCCCGCTCCGCGCGGAGCGCTCGTGCCCTTCCCGGTGTTATGCAACCCAAGCCCGCAGGGGTTAGGGTGCTGCGGGCCGCGCTGCTCACCCGGGCCGGCCAGTGTGGGTAACCCTTCATCTTGGCGAACACCAGGTCCCCGCATTTGTACTCCTTCTGCCGGTTGGATCGCGACATGGCGGGACTCCGGGCGCCCCGGGCTCCGCGCCGGGCCGGGAAGCGCGAGCCCAAGTTTGCGCGTGCGGCGGTGGCAGCGCCGCTCCGCTTCGGCCCTCGCGCGGCCCCCGCCTCGATGGTGGCCCCCGGCCCGAGCTCCGGCGCGGCCACGGCGTCTCCGCCCGCGCGCCGCACGGACGGGGCGGGCGCGGATCGGGGCTAAGCTCCGGCGCGGTGGGTGCGCGCTCGTGCAGTTGTTTGTGTTTGAAATTCAATTGCTCCCTCCTCTGCGCGAGGCCTCTTCCTCCACCCCCCGCCCGGTCCCCACTCCTCCTTCTCCTCCTCCCTCCTCCCGGGCCCACTCCTCCTCCCCCCACCCCCCGCCCGCGCCTCGCGCTCCCTCCCGCGGCGGTTTGATGCGTGCAGCTTCTTGACGCCTAGGGCCTGCCACGGCCCAGCGCCCAACCTGGAGCCGCCTGGCGGCGCGTGGCAGCACAGGCGTAAGGAGCCGATCGCCGAGCACGCCGAGCAGGCTTTGTGTGCCCGCTGTCGGTGGGTGCCCGCCTGCCCGGGAGGAGCTGGCGCCCGGCTGGACGGAGCAGCCCCCGCCCCTCCCCCGACTCCGCGGGACGCTCACCACAGCAGCCCCAGCGCAGTTAAGTGTGGACGTCTATCCGCGGTGTCCGCCTGCCCTGTGCTCCATCTCGCTCCACGAATATTTACTGGGCACCCGCGATTCTTGGCAGAGTGCTAGGTGTCCAGGGCGAGAGGAGTGAGCACCCTGCCGCTCCGCGCTCTGGGGTCCTCCCTGGACATCTCCGTGCTTACCGTATGTGGGGTGGCCCCGGAAACGTCGGGGATTTGAGCCCTACGTCTGCCTTTGCTAAGGAGGAAAGGCTTGAGTTTGGTAGCCAGGAGATGGCCAAGGAGTTGAGGCACAAACTGGCCACCTTCCGGGTGCATTCGATCTTGTCTCTTTTTTTGTTTGTTTTTTTCTTCTTCCACTTCAAACACTGCTCAGACGATCTTGTTTCTCTAGCTGCTATCTTGCCAAAGAGACCTGGACTCCACGGCTAGCTAACCCCGCAAAGATGAGCTCTGTTCTAGTGGGTTACGGTAGAATGCCAATAAATCCAAACCCTTCAGTCAACTGTGAAGACTGAGGGGCCAGGTGCCACCTCTTTTAGGAGGTGGGGAGAGGGGTCTGGGAAGGCTTCACAAATGTGGTGACTGAACTGGGCATTAAAGAATTTGTAGGATTTTGCCAAATTCTGAGAGACTATATTTTGACCTAGGCTATATGCTAAGAAGTGATAGAACCAAAACTTGAACTCAAGTCTCTTCCATTAAGCTAAGTAAGACTTTATTGTAGCTGGGCGCTGTGGCTCATGCCTGTAATCCCAGCACTTTGGGAGGCCGAGGTGGGTGGATCATGAGGTCAGGAGATCGAAACCCGCCTGGCCAACATAGTGAAACCCTGTCTCTCCTAAAACACAAAAAACTAGCCGGGCGTGGTGACAGGCGCCTGTAGTCCCAGCTACTCTGGCGCCTGAGGCAGGGGAATCGCTTGGACCCGGGAAGCAGAGGTTACAGTGAGCGGAGATCACACCACTGTACTCCAGCCTTGTGACTGAGCAAGACTCCTTATCAAAAAAAAAAAAAAAAAAAAAAAAAGACTTTATTGTAATTACATCTTTGATTTGCTGTCACTGTATTTGCCCACATTCCAGACACCTATGTTCCCTCAGAAAGAAGATATTTGGATCTTATGTTACAGCATATACATGTCCTTAAAATTTAGCAACAAAATAAGCTAGGTTTGAAGAGGTAAAATATGCATGTTTTTCTTCCCACGTGTTTCCTGATCCTATTTCAAAGCATTTGCAAAGTCTCCCTGCAAGGAAGTGCAGGATGAAGCCAAAAGGCCCAAATCCACATCATAGCCTGCTGTTCCCCGGCCTGAGAACTTGGACACCCTCCTGAACTTCTCTGAGCCTGTTTCCTCTACTATAAGATGGGATAACCTGACTGCCCTGGTAACTAACATCAGAGACATAGAATGGCTGCTTGTTGTTAGGGGATGCCTGCAGTTGTTCCCAAAGTCCTGCAGGACACTTGGCTATCCTTATGCCCATGGAAATATGTTTCACGACTTTTGCCTTTATAACAGTGTGGCCTCTCACCGTAGTTCCCCTTGTGATAAGAGTCCCTCTGGCCTCTCCACAGGCACACCAGGCTGCTGGCACAGTGGGGCATTCTGGAAGGTCCTGTTGCAAGAAAACAGCCAAGCAGGCCCTCAGCCACAAGCTTGTCGATTTGTTTCCATAGCAAATTCAAACTTGTTGCAACAGAGCAGCTACGTTCCAGTTGGTATTTACAATGCGTTCCATTTTGAAACGCAGTCAGTGTAATAGTTCAGATTCTATCACACTAATCTTTTTCTTTGTTAGGAGAGAGTCTTGTCACAAGTTCTTGAAGATGTTTCAAGAATAAGTCTAGCATCAGAACAGGTTTCCATTAACTGTCGAGGTCATTATTATAAATATGCACAGTTTCAGTGCAACATTTTTTTTTTGAGACTGAGTCTCTGTCGCCCAGGCTGGAATGCAGTGGAGCAATCTTGGCTCACTGCAACCTCCGCCTCCCAAGTTCAAGAGATTCTCCTGCCTCAGCCTCCTGAGTAGGTGAGATTACAGGCGCGTGTAACCGCGCCCGGCTAATTTTTGTATTTTTAGTAGAGATGGGGTTTCACCATGTTGGTCAGGCTGGTCTTGAACTCCTGATTTGGTGATTCACCCACCTTGGACTCCCAAAGGGCTGGGATTACAGATGTGAACCACTGCACGCTCGGCCTTGGCTATTTAGCTGGGTGTGGTGGTGCGGGCCTGTAATCGCAGCTACTCAGGAGGCTGAGGCAGGAGAATCACTTGAACCCAGGAGGCAGAAGTTGCAGTGAGCCGAGATCACACCACTGCACTCCAGCCTGGATGACAAAGTGAGACTCCGTCTCAAAAAACTAAACAAAAACTATTTTCCAATTTAATACACTCAATTTAGTGAAAAGCAAGAGCCCTTCCCATTTCTCCACTTTGTTGCATCATAATAGCCAGTTTGGAGGAGGCAATAGGCTTTTAAATTCTTGTTGCAACAAAATCTCTTGGGCCTCTCATTCAGTCCACCGTGCAGATGCTGGTTGCAATAATACAACCTGGGTTCCCTTTGTTGCAGTAATCTCCCAGGCCTTGGTTGCAATTTAATATCCAAGTTCTCCTTACAATAACATCATCAACCAACTCACAGCTGCCCCTAGCAACTAAGCCAAGAGCCATAGAGGGTCAGTTACACAGGCAGGCATAAGCCTGTTTCTCCTGAGATTCACGTCTAACTTAGTGCTTTGCAGACTTTAACATGCAAACAAATCACTTGGGAATCTTTTTTTTTTTTTTTTTTTTTTTTTGAGACGGAGTCTTGCCCTGTCACCAGGCTGGAATGCAGTGGCATGATCTGGGCTCACCGCAGCCTCCATCCCCCGAAACCTCCACCCCCTGGGTTCAAACAATTCTCCTGCCTCAGCCTCCCAAGTAGCTGGGACTACAGGTGTGTGCCACCACTAATTTTCGTATTTTTAGTAGAGATGGGGTTTCACCATGTTGGCCAGGATGGTCTCGATCTCTTGACCTTGTAATTCGTTTGCCTCAACAGCCTCAGCTGTTGCTGTTGCTGTTGCTTAGAATCATCATTTGAGTAGTGACAGTCTAAAACAACATGACTCACAAGCTAATTTTTTATTGTTATTTTTAGTAGAGACGGGGGTTCTCCATGTTGGTCAGGCTGTTCTTGAACTCCTGACCTCAGGTGATCCACCCACCTTGGCTTCCCAAAGTACTAGGATTACAGCTATGAGCCACAGTGCCTGGCCACTATTTTTCTTTAAAATGCCTATGTTTTCTAACTCCTCTGTATATAGATACAACACAATTCAAAAGTTGTTTTTTTAAAAAAGATGGTCTTTTTTTTTTGAGGTGGAGTCTCACTGTGTTGCCCAGGCTAGAGTGAAGTGCACAATCTCGGCTCACTGCAACCTCCACCTCCCAGATGCAAGAGATTCTCCTACCTCAGCCTGTGTGCCATCATAGGTGTGCGCCATCACACCCAGCTAATTTTTGTATTTTTAGTAGAGATAGAGTTTTGCCATGTTGGCCAGGCTGGTCTCAAAATCCTGACCTCAGGTGATCCACCTCCCTCAGCCTCCCAAAATGCTGTGATTACAGGCATGAGACACCACACCCAGCTTGGTTCTGTTTTTTTCAAAAAGGGAACATTATTAGAGTTATTCTCTAAGGCTTTACTGGCCAACATGTGTGGCCATTTTAATTAATTAATTAATTAATTTTTTGAGATGGCGTTTTGTTCTTGCTGCTCAGGCTGGAATTCGATGTCACGATCTCGGCTCACTGCAACCTCCACCTCCCGGGTTCAAGTGATTCTCCTGCCTCAGCCTCCTGAGTAGCTAGGATTACAGGCACCTGCCATCACACCTGGCTAATTTTTTGTACTTTTAGTAGAGACAGGGTTTCACCATGTTGGTCAGGCTGGTCTCGAACTCCTGGTCTCAAGTGATCCATCCACCTCGGCTTCCCGAAGTGCTGGGATTACAGCTATGAGCCACCGTGCCTGGCCTTCATTTAAATTTAAATTAAAGGCCAGGCACGGTGGCTCTCGCCTGTAATCCTAGCACTTCGGGAAGTCGAGGTGGGTAGATCACTTGAGACCAGGAGTTTGAGACCAGCCTGGCCAACGTAGTGAAACTCCATGTCGGCCGGGCAGGGTGGCTCACGCCTGTAATCCTAGCACTTGATCACCTGAGGTCAGGAGTTCAAGACCAGCCTGGCCATCAGGGTGAAACCCCATCTTTAAAAAAAAAAAAAAAGAAACTCCTTGTCTACTAAAAATTAGCTGGGTGTAGTTGAGCACAACTGTAGTCCCAGCTACAGCTACTTCAGAGTCTGAGGCAGGAGAATCACTTGAGCCTGGGAGGCAGAGGTTTCAATGAGCCAAGATCGTGACATTGCACTCCTCCTGGGAGCAAGACTCTGTCTCAAAAAAAAAAAAAAGTTAAATTTAACTTGATTAAAATTAAATCCAGTAAAAGATTTAGTTCCTCAGTTGTACTGGCCACATTCCAAGTGTTCAGTAGCCTCATATGGCTAGTATGGTATAGATACAGAACATTTCCATAGTTGCAGAAAGTTCTGTGGGACACCTTTGTTCCAGGGCAGTGGCTGTCAACTGGAGCTGCACATTAGAGTCACTTTAAGAATGAAAAAAATATGGCCCGGTGCAGTGGCTCATGCCTATAATCCCAGCATTTTGGGAGGGTGAGGCGGGTGGGTCACTTGAGGTCAGGAGTTTGAGACCAGCCTGGCCAACATGGTGAAACCCTGTCTCTACTAAAAATACAAAAATGAGTTGGGTGTGGTGGCACGCACCTGTAATCCCAGCTCCTCAGCAGGCTGAGGCAGAAGAATTGCTTGAACCCAGCAGGCAGAGATTACAGTTGAGCCGAGATTGCACCACTGCACTCCAGCCTGGGCAACAGAGAGAGACTCCGTCTCAAAAAAAAGAAAAAAAACTTGTATGCCGCCTGGGTCAGACGCCACAAAGTTAGATTTAATTGCCATGAAAGGGTTTGGCCAGGAGAAAGACATGAGCAGAGGTGAGCTTCTAGAAGCTTTATCTGGCGGCAGCACAGAGGTGCAAGGGCCTGAAGTTGCCAAGCCAGGAGAGGGAGGGCAGCAGTCGTCCTTGCTGAGTGACACATGTACCTGCATGGGGGAGGGACTATGGAGGCTTCTGGGGAGGTGTATTCCTGGGTTGTTTTTCAGCTTTTTCCAAAAGCTGTGACAATGAATGGCTACTTGGCCCTCAAAGGAGAGATCTTCAACCTTAGTAGAGCAGGAAGAGGTCAAAGCACCTGAAGATCTTCCTGAGTTCTAGACCGCCATCTTTAAAATTTGGTTTAATGTTTTATTTCTTTTTTTTTTTTTTTTTTTTTTTTTTTCCTTTTAAGATGGGGTTTCACCATGATGGCCAGGCTGGTCTTGAACTCCTGACCTCAGGTGATCCACCCACCTTGGCCTCCCAAAGTGCTAGGATTACAGGCGTGAGCCACCGCGCCCGGCGGTTTAATGTTTTGTGTAGGTAATACATGCCAGTGATGCAAACGTTAGGAGGTAAAGGGAGTGATTTACTGAAAAGTCATCTCCATGTTACCCTTCTCCCTTACAACGCAGTTTTCTCCTTAGAGGCAGAAATATTACTAATTTTGTGTGTATTCTTCCAGTAATATTCTTTCTTTGTAATTTTTAAGCAAATGCAGAGATATCTATTTCCTTTACACAAATTGTAACACATCATATAGACTTTGTTCTTTTTAACTTAGCAGTGTATTTTGAGACCCTGTATTAGTATATGAAGAGCCACCCCATTCATTTTAATGGTAATAGTTCATAACGTTTCTGTGTCATAAAGTGTTATTTTACTGGCATCCTAGGACTGGAACTATTATAAATTATTCAACCAGTCCCCTGTTGATGGTCATTTCGGTTGCTTGTTTTGATAACACAAACAATGCAGTAGTCAATAATACTGTACACATTTCATCTTGTTCAGGAGTGAGGAGGTCTCACCATTTTTCTTTTCACTTTGCAAAGTGAAAAAGATGAAGGCCATTCATAGTAATATTGTTGGCAGAAGTTTGCTGACAAGCAGTACTGGAAGTAACTTTGCTGCCTACAGACCGGGGGGCCATAGGCTGGATGAGAAGCCCACCATTCCATACAGCCACAACGCCAGGTGTGTCTGCATTCTCCTTGGTCCCTGGAGAGTAAAGTAATGTGGTTTGGGGCCAGAGTCAGGCCAACAGATGTGCTGTGGCTCTGAGCATGTCTGCCCACACTCTTCAGCCCATTCCCACAAGGGTGTTGCTGCTGAGACAATGGGGACAGAGGCCTAGGGAGGAGAGGTGTGTGGGTAAGGAGGGGCCATGTCCTCTTTTCTGGACCAATAAGATTGAGCCCTCCCCTTAAGGGGAAAAGGTAGCCTTCCCACAGGCTGGGCGGCAGCTCTGGCCCGGGTGGTAGAGGCTGATTGTGGTTTTGTAGAGGACAGATGGCAGGGTGGGTACTGAAAGGCTGCTTCTGCCACCACATTGCCTATGGGCTCAGGGCTTCACTCATTCACCCGGTCATTCATTTGTTCACTCTCACATATATTCCTTTGGTATTGTCAGGTGTGTGCCAGGCCCTGGATGAGTGTCGGGGGATGGGAGTAGTTCTAAAGATGACAATGACAGGTGGCTGGCCCTGACGATAAACAGGCTCATCCATGAGTCGTTTGTTCTTCAGCCCTGGGGCCTGTCAGTCACCCGGACACACCCTGATCCTGCTCTGACTTCATCATTCCAGTTTGTAAGCTTCTACTTTTTCTCCACATTTCATCCTTCCCTGCTCTCTCCCCGCTTTTTTTTCCCCAGCATTTTTTTTTTTTTTTTTTTTTGGTGATATCTTTAAAATTCCAAGTATACATGGAAATCAAAATAAGATTATATCAAGAGGCCAGGCGAGGTGGGACATGCCTGTAATCCCAGCACTTTGAGTGGCTGCGGCAGGCAGATCTCTTGAGCTCAGGAATTCAAGATCTGAGCCACAGGGCAAAAATGTTTTTACAAAAAAATACAGGCTGGGCGCGGTGGCTCACGCCTGTAATCCCAGCACTCTGGGAAGCCGAGGCATGATGATCACTTGAGGTCAGGAGTTTGAAACCAGCCTGGCCAACATGGTGAAACCCTGTCTCTACTAAAAATACAAAAATTAGCCAGGAGTGATAGAGCGTGCCTGTAATCCCAGCTACTTGGGAGGCTGAGGCAGGAGAATTGCTTGAACCTGGGAGGTGGAGGTTGCAGTGAGCCAAGATTGTGCCACTGCACTCCAGATGGGGCAACAGAGTGTGACTCTGTCTCCAAAAAATAAAAATAAAAAATAAAATACAAAAATTAGCAGGGCGTGGTGGCAATGGGCCTGTAGTCCCAGCTACTTCTGAGGCAGAGGTGGGAGGATCGCTTGAGCTGGGTAGGTCAAGGCTGCAGTGAGCCCAGAAAGTGCCACTGCATTCCAGCATGGACGACAGAGTGAGATCCTGAGTTAAAAAGGGGGAAGAAAAAGATTATATCAAGACAATAAAAACTCTTACAAATCCATAAAGAAAAGGACAAACAATAGGAAAACAAACAATTACATGAACAACAGTTTCATATAAGGGAGAAAAACAGGCTGGGCATGGTGGCTCCCACCTGTAATCCTATAATCCCAGCACTTTGGGAGGCTGAGGCTGGAGGATTGCTTGAGCTCAGGAGTTCAAGGTGAGCCTGGTCAAGAGGCTGGTAGCCTCTTTAGCAAGACCTTTCCCTACTAAAAATAAAAAAGTTTAGCTGGGCAGAGTGGCACACACCTGTAGTCCCAGCTACTCGGAAGACAGGCAGGAGAATCATGTGAGATAGGCTGGACAATCCTGCTCAGGCAGGATTGCTTGAGCTCAGGATTCAAGACGAGCCTGGTCAAGAGGCTGGTAGCCTCTTTATCGAGACCTTATCTCTACTAAAAATAAAAAAAGTTATCTGGTCTGGCTGAACTTGGTGGCTCACGCCTGTAATCCCAGCACTTTGGGAGGCTGAGGTGGGTGGATCATGAGGTCAGGAGACGGAGAACATCCTGACCAACATAGTGAAACCCCGTCTCTACTAAAAATACAAAAATTAGCTGGGTGTGGAAGTGCATGCCTGTAACCCCGGATACTCAAAACTCCATCTCAAAAATAAATAACAAAAAATAAGACGAAACCATAGAACTCATTCAAATGGCAAAAAGTAACAAGTCTGGTAGTACCAGATGTTGGGGAGGTTATAGACAGAATCACTTACACTTTGCTTTGGAAATCAGTTTGGCAACACGTTGTAAGGTCTAATTTTCTTTATTTTAACCATTTTTTTTTTTTTTTAAATAGAGACAGGTTTTTTCCATGTTGGTCAGGCTGCTCTTAAACTCCCAACCTCAGGTGATCTGCCTGCCTTGGCCTTCCAAAGTGCTGGCATTACAGACGTGAGCCATCACGTCTGGCCAGGTCTTTCATATCCTCTATGTGTGTTCAAGAGAAACTGTATACAGCCGGGCACAGTGGCACATGCCTGTAGTCCCAGCTACTCCGGAGGCTGAGGTGGGAGGATCGTTTGAGCCAGGAGTTCTGGGCTGTAGTGTGCTATGCCAGTCGGGTATCTGCACTAAGTTTGGCATCAATATGGTGACCTCCCGGGAGCGGGGGACCACTAGGTTGCCTAAGGAGGGGTGAACCAGCCCAGGTGGGAAATGGAGCAGGTCAAAACTCCTGTGCTTATCAGTAGTGGGATCGCGCCTGTGGATAGCCACTGCACTCCAGCCTGGGCAACAGAGCGAGACCCTGTCTCTGAAAAAAAAAAAAAAAAAGAACCTGCATACATACATCGTGGAGGAGACGTGGAAAAGAAAGAAAGAAGAAAGAAAGAATACTGCAGGTTTGTTCCTAACAGAAAAAACCTAGAAACAACTCAAACGCCCATCACAGGAGAGTGGGCAGATAAATTGTATATTTGTAAAAAGGAATATTATTAAAACAGAAGAAAACAATAAACATGTTCAATGTGGATAAATCTAAGGAATATTGAGTTTTTAAAAAGTCAAAAAAAAAGTAAGTCATCACAACTTGATACCCTTTTAATAACATTAGAAACAGTTAAAATTGAACTCTCTCTCTCTCTCTCTCTCTCTCTATATATATACATTTTTTTTTTTTTGAGATGGAGTTTCGCTCTTGTTGCCTAGGCTGGAGTGCAATGGCATGATCTCGGCTCACTGCAACCTCTGCCTCCTGGGTTCAAGTGATTCTCCTGCCTCAGCCTCCCAAGTAGCTGGGATCACAGGCACATGCCATATGCCCAGCTAATTTTTGTGTTTTTAGTAGAGATAGGGTTCATTATGTTGGCCAGGCTGGTCTTGAACTCCTGACCTCAGGTGATCCGCCGAGGTGGGATCACCTGTGTTTCCCAAGCTGGTCTTGAACTCCTGGCTTCGAGCTATCCTCTCGCCTGAGCCTCCTAAAGTGTTGGGATTGCAGATGTGAGCCACCACACCCAGCCCTCTGTGATTATTTTATTGATGATTTCCTCCCCTCTCTGCTATTTCTGTTCTCTTTTTCTGGAATTCTTACTTCTCAGATACTGGATTTTTTGGGCTGGTTCTCTGATTTTCTTCACTTTTCTAACTCTTCTAAAGAACATTTTCTTTATGCTCTTACATTTTTATTTCCCAGGAGCTGTTTTGTGTTCTGCATGTTTCTTTACATTTTTATTTTTGGCCAGGCGCTGTGGCTCATGCCTGTAATCCCAGCACTTTGGGCAGATCACCTGAGGTCAGGGGTTGGAGAGCAGCCTGCCCAACATCGCGAAACTCCATCTCTACTAAAAATACAAAAGTGAGCCCGGCATGGTGGTGGGTGCCTGTAATCCCAGTTACTAGGGAGGTGGAAGCAGGAGAATCGCTTGAACCCAGGAGGCGGAGGTTGCAGTCAAGATCGTGCCACTGCCCTCCAGCCTGGGTGACAGAGCAAGACTCTGTCTCAAAATAAAGAAACAAATAAATACTAAAAATATATTTTAAAATACAACAAAAAATTTTCTTCTTCTTTTTTTTTTTTGAGATGGAGCTTCGCTCTTGTTACCCAGGCTGGAGTGCAATGGCATGATCTCGGCTCACTGCAACCTCCGCCTCCTGGGTTCAAGCGATTCTCCTGCCTCAGCCTCCTGAGTAGCTGAGACTACAGGCATGCACTACCACGCCTGGCTAATTTTTGTATTTTTAGTAGAGACGGGGTTTCACCATGTTGACCAGGATGGTCTTGATCTCTTGACCTCGTGATCCACCTGCTTCGGCCTCCCAAAGTGCTGAGATTATAGGTGTGAGCCACCTCGCCTGGCCTGTTTTATTCTTATTATTTTTAGAAGTGCAGTTTTGTGTTGGCCAGGCTGGACTCACACTCCTGGGCGCAAGAGATCCTCCAACTTCAGTCTCCTGAGTAGCTAGACTGAGCACGGCCTGCATGTTGTTTTCTTCTATGGCATTCTTTTCTTATTCCACACACACACACACACACACATACATTTTTTTTTGAGATGGAGTTTTGCTCTTGTTGTCCAGGCTAGAGTGCAATGGTGCGATCTCGGCTCACCGAAACTTCCACCTCCTGGGTTCAAGCAATTCTTCTGCCTCAGCCTCCTGAGTAGCTGGGATTACAGGCATGCGCCACCACGCTCAGCTAATTTTGTATTTTTTTTTTTTAGTAGAGACGGAGTTTCTCCATGTTGGTCAGGCTGCTCTCCAACTCTCGACCTCAGGTGATTCGCCTGCCTCAGCTTCCCAAAGTGCTGGGATTACAGGTGTGAGTCACCACGCCCGGCTGTATTTTCTTTTTATCTGAGAAAATTATTGATAGGTTTTACAAGTTTTCTTCTTGCACTTATATGCTTATTTATTTTTTTGACTTGCCCAGGCTGGAGTGCAGTGGCACAATCTTGGCTCACTGCAACATTCGCCTCCCAGGTTCAAGCAATTCTCCGGCTTCAGCCTCCCTAGTAACTGGGATTATAAGCACCTGCCACCATGTTGGGCTAATTTTTGTATTTTTAGTAGACACAGGGGTTTCACTATGTTGGCCAGGCTGGCCTCGAACTCCTGACCTCAAGTGATCCATGCACTTTGGCCTCCCAAAGTGCTGGGAATTACAGGTGTGAGCCACTGCTCCTGGACCATTTGTTTTATCTCCATTACTCTTATTAGAGGATTTCCTCAATATATAACCTTCAGTTCCTGCTCATGTATAAGAGCAGTGGGCTAGAAAAGCCACTTTGTACCTCTGGGTACCTGGTTGGGGCTTGTCATAGTAAAAACTTGACATCAGGGTGATCTGGTTGGGAGTTTGTAGGGGAATCCCTGGTATCAGACTCAAAACAGTGATTCTCAACATTCCCCAAGGCCACCTTGGTTCTCAGCTGTCTCGGATGTGCCCAGTAACGTACCTCTGGTGCCTCGTTTTCCCACCTTCCAAAATGTGACTGTGTTGTTTTCTCTTCTGAACTCTCCATCTTTGTGGGTTTTTTTCTCAAAATGATCCCCTTACTGATGTTTCAGGAGGATTTTAGGACAGAAACAAATTAAATATGTTTATTCATTTCATTCCCTTTTACTGGAGAACTTTTATTATGATTACTTTTGAAAAGGACATAGATATACCAGTTACAAATTTCTGTTTTTTAAAATTTTTGTTGAGACAGGGTTATGCTCTGTCACCCAGGCTGGAGTGCAGTGATGCAATCTTGGCTCACTGCAGCCTCCACCGCCCAGGCTCAAGCGATCCTCCAACCTCAGCCTCCCCACCTCGGTGGGATTACAGGTGTGCACCACAGGCCCAGCCTTTTTTTTTTTTTTTTTTTTTAAGAGACAAGATTTTGCCATGCGTGGTCTCCAACTTTTAGACTCAAGGGATTCTCCCACCTTGGCCTCCTAAAGTTCTGGGATTACAGGCATGAACCACCGTGCCCAGTTAAAAAAAATTTTTTTTGAGACAAAGTTTTGTTCTTGTCGCCCAGGCTGGAGTGCAGTGGCGCGATCTCAGCTCACTGCAACCTCTGCCTCCCAGGTTCAAGTGATTCTCCTGCCTCAGCCTCCCGAGTAGCTGGGATTACAGGCGCCTGCAACCATGCCAGGCTAATTTTTTGTATTTTTAGTAGATATGGGGTTTTGCCATGTTGGGCAGGCTGGTCTCCAACTCGTGACTTCAGGTGATCTGCCCACCTCAGCCTCCCAAATTACTGGGATTATAGGCGTGAGCCTCGGCGCCTAGCCTTGTGCAGTTACAAATTTCTATAGGTATAAAAGGGTACATAATGAGAAATAAATCTCCTTTCCTTCACTATCATGAAGTTTCTATTATCAATTTCTTGCTTGAAAACAACTTTTTGAGGATTTATACCCAATAAAGTGAATCATTTTCTTTTTTTGTTTGTTTTTTGAGATGAAGTCTGGCTCTGTTGTCAGGCTGGAGTGCAGTGGTGTGATCTCAGTTCACTTCAACTTCTGCCTCCTGGGTTCAGGCTATTCCCCTCAGCCTGCCGAATAGCTGGGATTACAGGTGCATGCCACCACTCCCAGCTAATTTTTTTTTTTTTTTGAGACGCAGTCTCACACTGTCACCCAGGCTGGAGTGCAGTGGTGTGATCTTGGCTCACTGCAATCTCCGCCTCCTGGGTTCAAGCAATTCTCCCGCCTCAGCCTCCTAAGCGGCTGGGACTATAGGTGTGCGCCACCATCCCAGCTATTGTTTTTTATTTTTTATTTTTAGTAGAGACGGGGTTTCACCATGTTGGCCAGGATGGTCTTGACCTCCTGACCTCATGATCTGCCTGCCTTGGCCTCCCAAAGTGCTGGCTGGGATTACAGGCGTGAACCCACTGTGCCCAGACAATGGTTTTTTTTTTTTTTTTTTTTTTAAGACAGAGTCTTGCTCTGTTGGCCAGGCTGAAGTGCAGTGGCATGATCTCGTCTCACTGCAACCTCCATCTCCCTGGCTCAAGCAATTCTCCTGCCTCAGCCTTTTGAATAGCTGGGATTACAGGCATGTGCCACCACACTTGGCTAATTTTTGTATTTTTAGTAGAGATGGGGTTTCACCATGTTGGCTAGGCTCGGCCTTCCAAAGTGCTCAGATTACAGGAATAAGCCACCACACCTGGCTTTTTTTTTTGTTTGTTTGTTTTTTTTTGTTTTGAGTAGAGACAGGGTTTCACCATGGCCAGACTGGTCTCTATCTCCTGACCTCGTGATTTGCCCGCCTTGGACTCCCAAAGTGCTGGGATTACAGACATGAGCCACTTCACCCCACCAATCATGAATTTTCACAGTAAGGGGACCCGTGATTAGAAAACATTTGTTAGGGGAGAGGTGGGCAGGGGAAAAAAAAAAAAAGAAAACATTTGTTAAACACAGCCTGGCCAACGTGGTGAAACCCCGTCTCTACTAAAAAATACAAAAATTATCTGGGCATGGTGATGTATGCCTGTAATCCCAGCTACTTGGGAGGCTGAGACATGAGAATTGCTTGAAGCCGGGAGGTGGAGGTCACGGTGAGCTGAGATTGTGCTACTGAACTCCAGCCTAGGTGACAGAACGAGACTCTGTTTCCACAAAAAAAAAAAAGAAAAGAAAACATTTGTTAAACAAAGACAAGTCCCTGTTCTTTAGAGGCTTCTCTGCAAGGTGACAAGATGTGTTGACAAATAACAAGGACAGTCGTTCCTCTTAGTTTTCTTTTTTTTTCTTTACTTTTTTTTTTTTTTTAAAATAACGTGGTTTCACCATGTTGGTCAGGCTGGTCTTGAACTCCTGACTTCAGGTGATCCGCTTGCCTTGGCTTCCAAAGTGCTTGGATTACAGGCGTGAGCCATCACGCCCAGCCTTCTCTTAGTTTTAAATCATTTCACTGTGTGTTAATACCAGGCATTCCTCACAGAAGTAGGACAGGGCTCCCTAACAGTTTATCCATTTTGCAAAGGAGGAAAGTGAGACTCAGAGAAGAGAAGTGACCACCCAAAGTCCTGTTGGAACCTAGATTTGAAGGCAGGTTTTAGAAATCAGCATTGTGCAAGGGATACTAGCTGTGAGGGAGGACCTGATGGTCTAGTTTCTCAGTGTGATCCTCAGTGCCTGCTTTGCAACCAACTGAGGAGTTTCTTACAGATCCAGGCTTCCAGGCCTCGCCCACATCTATTGAATAGGAATCTCTAAAGCTAGATTTCAGGAATTTATATTTTTCAGAAGCTTTCTTTTTTTTCTTTCTTTCTTTTTTTTTTTGAGATGGAGTGCAATGGTGCGATCTCGGCTCACCGCAACCTCCGCCTCTCGGATTCAAGTGATTCTCCTGCCTCAGCTTCCCGAGTAGCTGGGATTACAGGCATGCACCAGCATGCTCAGCTAATTTTGTATTTTTAGTAGAGATGGGGTTTTTCCACACTGGTCAGGCTGGTCTTGAACTCCCGACCTCAGGTGATCCGCCTACCTCGGCCTCCCAAAGTGCTGGGATTACAGGAATAAGCCACTGCGTCCGGCCATTTCAGAAGTTTTCCTAGTGATGCTTATACACATTAAAGTTTGAACACAGGCGCACAAAAAAAAAATGCTCTGGCATCCAGAGCAGGGAGGAGATAGCTCTAAGGAATCTCCATGGAGACGGCAGGATGAGTTTGCCTCTGAAGGCTGGAGAGGTTGGGGCCCCGTATCAGGCTCATCTGATAGAGGGTTCAAGCTTGGGCCTTCTGCTGTCTCTCTTCATTGTTGTCATCCTCATTGTCCCTCCGCATCATCCTTTCAACTTTCTCTTCAGCCTCCTCCCAAAACCTCAACTGCCTTTTCTCTGGCTGCGCTCAATAGAATTTTCTGCAATCTGGGAACAGGGAGGTGGTGCCCACATAGAAATGGATTAGCATGTAAAGGACACACACAAACAGGGCAGACAAGTAGAGGGCACTCAGTCACAGGCAGACAGGAAGGGGCAGAGATGGCTAAACAAGAAAAGGATACAAAATTACAGGCAGATAGGGAAGAACAGGCGCACAGCACATCATCACAGGCAGACACAAATGGGCTGGGAAAGGACGCTTATAAACATAGATGGAAACGAAGGCCATTTAAGGGACAGATGTAACAAGGGCACACACGAAGCTGTAAGAGGCAGCACTCACAGAAGTAAAGGAGTGCACAGGACATTCATGCAAATGGATAGGTGGAAGGCACGGCCAGGGAGGACAGACTCAAGTGAATCCTAAGAACTGTAGCCCTTTACCCCACTGAGCATACAGGATTAATCTCAAGTGCCTGGCCGGGGCTACCACGGCCTTGTCCATCTTTCTGTCTTACTTGTTGCTGCAGAGGGAGGCCAGGTCCCAGGCTCCAGGGTAAGGTGTGCTCCTGGATGTGCACCCTGATCCTGGCGAGGGAGATCACTTCCTCCCTCTTTCGTCACATTTATTTCAACTCTCGGATGCTTATTATTATTATTATTATTGAGACAGCGTTTCGGTTCGCTTTTGTTGCCCAGGCTGGAGTGCAATGGCGCGATCTTGGCTCACCGCAACCTCCGCCTCCCGAGTTCAAGCAATTCTCCTGCCTCAGCCTCCTGAGTAGCTGGGACTATAGGCGTGTGCCACCACGCCCGGCTAATTTTTTGTATTTTCAGTAGAGACGAGGTTTCATCGTGTTAGCCAGGATGGTCTCGATGTCCTGACCTCGTGATCCGCCCGCCTCTGCTTCCCAAAGTGCTGGGATTACAGGTGTGAGCCACCGCGCCAGGCTCAGATGCTTATTATTGGGCCTGCAGCTTCGCTTCTTTCTGGCTTGCAGCCCAATTTCGTACGGGTCCCTTGAGCCCTTGCTCTTTTGGGGATGTTTTATTCTTATTCCCAGCCCCAGCCGACCAGGAAGCTTCACCAGTTCATTTGCAGATCACTTTCCCTTTAAGCAATTTTCCCCCATCCGCCAGCTTCCCAGACTCCCTTTCATTCCCGACATCACTTGCAGTTTCTAAGAGCACCACATCTCCCAGAAATCTTAGTGCCTAAGGGTCTACCCTAGGGAACTTCAAGTACCGAAATGCTTTCCTATCCGTGTCGGTGACTACCGTAGTGACCGGTGGGGCTTGTAGTCAGCTCGGAATTGTTAGGCGACCAAAAAAACTACTCACCCCAGGTGTCCCTGCGTCAGAGGCGGGTTTCTCTCCTGTCTCTCTCAGCTCGCCTCTAAATGCTTCCTCGGACTCCAACTCCCGCCGTGCCTTGCGCTGAAATTCCCGCGGCAAAGAATCTGGCAGTGTTCAAAGTGTTTTCTGGGAGTTGTAGTTCTCCTATTGGTGAGGCTGGAGGAGGCGGAGTGACTCGGCGGCCATTAGCTGTGTGTAGTTGCCCGGGACTAGGAGCTTAAGTGAAGAGGGAGGCCTTGTTCGGTGGAAATCAGCCGTAGCCATGAGCTTCCGCCGGGGCTAGCCCTAGAGTACGGAGCAGGCGGACTTTTCGGTTCCCCGCCCCGCCGGGTGGCGGGGCCTTCTAGGCCCCCGGGCATCCCCGGTCTCAAGTAGGCCTCGTCTGCCGGCAAGGGCGCCCCAAACGCGGGAGGCGCCATGTCGCTGGTTGCTTACGCCAGCAGCGATGAGAGCGAGCCGGATGAGGCTGAGCCCGAGCCGGAGGAAGAGGAGGCGGTGGCTCCTACATCTGGGCCCGTTTTAGGGGGCTTGTTCGCTTCTCTCCCTGCGCCCAAGGGCCCGGCCTTGCTGCCTCCGCCCCCTCAGATGCTGGCCCCAGCCTTTCCCCCGTCGCTGTTGCTTCCCCCACCCACCGGAGACCCCAGGCTTCAGCCTCCTCCCCCCTTGCCCTTCGGCCTGGGAGGCTTCCCCCCACCTCCAGGCGTGAGCCCGGCTGAAGCGGCGGGAGTTGGGGAGGGACTGGGAATGGGATTGCCCTCTCCCCGGGGCCCTGGCCTCAATCTGCCCCCTCCAATTGGCGGTGCCGGCCCCCCGATGGGGCTTCCCAAGCCAAAGAAGAGGAAAGAGCCCGTGAAGATCGCGGCGCCGGAGTTGCATAAGGGAGATGTGAGTATCCGGGGAAGGCACCCCCAGACTGCCCACTGGGTTTGAGTCGGCTGTAGGAGGGACATGTGGAGATCTCGGAACTCCTTCCTACAAACGCACCCGTAGATTCAAGGCCACTGGAATCCTCTTACAGTGCGATTAATTGAACTGAAGTTTGTCAACGTCGGGGAGTTTGGGCGTTTGCTCTTGTGGGTTTCCCGAAGCTGGGCTTTGCCTGCAGAAGGCCACATGTCATCATCTGGTACTGACAGACCTAGGGACACTTGGATTCGCTCCCCCTCTTTGCATCTTCACTCAGTCCGGCTTTTTTTCCCTTTCCTCCTACTGAGAGCAGGATGAAATCTGGCACCTGAAGAATGACAGGAGACAGGGCTCCTGAACCTCTGCCGAACATCTGGGACCCATCTTTTCCTTTGCCTCTGAGCTCAAACGCATGAGGCCTGGGGGAAAATGATAGCAATCTTGGATTCCATTTTTGAGGGGAGTTAGGGGAGAAATCGAGTATTTGTTGAGTGTAGATCATTTGCCGTTCACTAGTCCTTTCTTTCAATTATTACAGAGCTCTGGGAGGTAACATACTATTTTTTTTTTTTTTTACAGATGAGAAACAGGTGTCCAGTCTGCACGATTTTAGCTGGTAAAAGGCAGAGTGAAGATTAAGGTTCAGTCTCTCTGAATTTCAGATCCGTGCCTTATTTCACCGTTTAGCTGTTGTCAAAGCTAGGTGAATTAGGATGCTTGGGTACTGTTTCTAGAAGAGGCGGCGAGACTCACCTGTTTCTGTATGTGACAGTGGAAAAACACCACAAGACCTCTTCAGGAGTGAGGGCTTCGGAGATAAGGAGAGATTACGCCTGGGAGCAGGGACTGCTTAGAAGTACTTACCAGAGAGAAATTGATTGCCCTTGCTTTTCTTCAGACTCCCAGCTCTGCCTAGAAGCCATTTCCATTCTTTGTACCTGCTCTTCCTTAAATTCCTTCCCTCAGATATCCTAATGTTCTCTCCCTCACCTCATTGAGTCTTGGCCTAAAAGGCCTGTTCTCTGTGGGGACTTCCCTAGCTTGCTATATATTTAAATTGCAACCTCCTATCTCGTCCTCCTCACCATTGCTCTTTGCTTTGTTTTTCTCCATTGCACTTACCATCACCTATTCTCCCACCTCCCACTAGTATATAAACTCCACGAAGGCAGGGATTTAAAAAAAAAAATTCACTGCTATACCCTAGTACTTAAAACAGTGCCTGACACATACTGAATACTCCCATGAATATTTTGTGAGTGAAAGAACTCAAATATGGATTCTTTATGGAAGGAGCTTCCAGCGTTTCCCTTCCTATCTTGTTCTAAACTTTCTTCCATTTTATTTCCCTCTTCTTTCATGCCTGAGAGTCTGTCATCCTAAGTCTAGGATCCAAAAAAAAATAGAAGCCTTTTATTGCTCCTCGGAAACTTACTTTGGCCTTGATTTAACGTAGAACAAAGAAAGATTCCTGAATGAGACAAATAAAACCAGCGCAGTGGTTCACGCCTGTAATCCTAGCTCTTTGGGAAGCTGAGGTGGGTGGATCACAAGGTCAGGAGTTGGAGACCATCCTGGCCAACATGATGAAACCTGGTCTCTACTAAAAACACAAAAATTAGCTGGGTGTGGTGGCACGCGACTGTAATCCCAGCTACTCAGGAGGCTGAGGTAGGAGAATCACTTGAACCCTGGAAGTGGAGGTTGCAGTGAGCCGAGATCTCACCACCACACTCCAGCCTGGGCTGGAGTGAGATTCCATCTCAAAAACACAAAACAAAAAAAAATTAGCCTACATGGATAGTGGAAAGGCTCATTTCTAGCTCTGTGAAGGTAGCATTATAGAAAGTTGGGAGAAACTGTAGAATCTACCATTTAGGATTTAGGTTGGCTGAGGTGGTAGAAAACTCTAAAGACTCCTAACACTCTTCCTCTGTAAGCATACACTACATTTCTGAGGTGAACAGTGACATGGCTAATTAAAATCCTAGCCCTTGCTGGTTGAGTTTCCCACTTTTGTTCTGTTCCAGTTGGTCTTTTTGTTCTCTGAACACAGAATTCCTGGAGAAAGGTAGCCTAAGAATGTTCAGGATGGTCAGGTGAGGGTAACCTTTGTCTTTAAAAGAGCTGTGCCCCCTCCAGTTCTAAGTCCCTCGGGTTCTAAGTTCTATGTCTTACACTTAGTAGGCTCTTAGTACACATTTGAAAGAATGAATTCGGTTTCCTTAAGTAAGTAATTTTCCTTTAGAGTTTGGTGCTAAGTAGAAATCATTAGAAGTAAAGAACTCTCAACCATTTCATTCAATTAGTATTGAGCTGTTTCTTTGTACCTGTAGCTAAGAACATACAGTAGTGAGCATGATAACTCCAGCCCAAAAGGAACTTATGATCTTCTGGAGAAAACAGAGAAGGAAATAGATTTTAGGTCAAGGCAGAGAAGGACCGTGATAAGCTGGTGCCGTTCAAGTATACCTAGTGGGCACTAGTCCAGTCTTGGGAGGTTGGGGAGCCCTCTAGAGGGAAGATGTCTAAACAGAGATAAGGCTGATGAAAGTGGGCAGTAGGGGAGCAGCACAGCGGAGGAAACAATGTATAAAAGCCTGGAGGATGGAGGAAAAATGGTTTCAGGGAACCTCACATGAGTGAAGGACAGAGGGTGGAGGGAGTATTTGAGAGGGTGGAGAGTGCTGAGAGAATGGGGCTAGAGAGAGAGGCTGAGGCCAGATGAGAATGGGCCTTGGATGCCTTAGTAGGGTCTTTCTACTTCATTTTGGGGTAGTGTAGACTCCTTACAGGCAAGAATTCTCTGATCACAGAGTGGTGAGGAACTTGAAGGGAGCAGGACTAGCAGAATGTGAGAGGCTGGTGAACTGAATGATGAAACGGGATGGAGAGAACTGGAGCATCGAGGTGTATTTAGGAGGGAGAGATGAGAAGACTGGAGGATTTATTCAATGTTACATTAAGGAGAGGATTCAGGGTTGACCACCACTGCATTTTGCCTCAGGCAGCTGGGGAATGGTGGTGGCATTTATTGAGGGAATATGGGAGACAGAGCAGATTGGGGGTTAGTTAGATTTCATTTATTGCAAGTGTTTTGCTATGTTGCCCAGGCTGGTCTTGAACTCTTGAGCTGAAACAGCCCTCCCACCTCAGCCTCCCAAAGTGCTGGGATTACAGATGTAAGCCATCACGCCTGGCCTTAAATGGTAATGCATCATAAATATACTGTGACACCTCAGAAGGGACCTGCCCTCAGGAACTGAAGATCTCTTGGGGATCTCCACACAGTTGCTCTTTGAACGTTTGATTCGTTTTTTTTTTTTTTTTTTTTTTGGGACAGGGTCTCTGTTGCCCAGGCTGGAGTGCAATGGCGCAGTCTTGGCTCACTGTAACCTCTGCCTCCCCGGTTCAAGCGATTCTCCTGCCTCGGCCTCCCGAGTAACTGGGATTACCGGTGCATGCTACCACGCCCAGCTAAGTTTTGTATTTTTAGTAGAGACAGGGTTTCACCATGTTGGTCAGGCTGGTCTCAAACTCCTGACCTTGTGATCTGCCCGCCTCGGCCTCCCAAAGTGCTGGGATTACAGGCGTGAGCCACCACACCCAGCCTTGATTCATTTTTTTAAAAAATTTATTTTATTTTAAAATTTGAATTAATTAATTTATTTTGAGATGAGGTTATGAGACTTGGTTAATTTTTGTATTTTTAGTAGAGACGGGGTTTCACCGTGTTGCCAAGGCTGGTCTCAAACTCCTAGGGCTCAACTGATCTGCCTGCCTCGGCCTCCCAAAGTGCTGGATTACAGGCTCAAGCCACTGCTCCTGGCCTTGATTCATTATTTCTCTGTGGACTAGCTTCTTAACCTTTGTTATAGGTGAAAGATGGCCCCCCACAACTTGGTTTTTATTTCTTTTTATTTATTTATTTATTTATTTATTTTTTATTTTTTTTCCTTTTAGAGATTAGTCTAGATTGAACTAGATTTGATTTGGGTCATATTGTCCAGTCATCTGCAGTCAGTGTAGTACCAGATTCTTCCTCCAGGTGTATTCCAAAATTAAATTCAGTCAGCTTTTGATTTTTGTGAGGCATTCGGAATGATCGATCCATAGGATGGATAATCATACCTTCTTTTTCCCCTCTTTCCCTTCTTGCTGTGACCCAAGCTACACTGGTTGATTTCGTAGGCTCAGGGGAGGCAGACTTCCGTAGGATGTGAAAAACCAAAATCAGAAAAATAAGTCTGCTGTACGAGTTTTCTGTCATGTAATGTGTATTCCAAAGCACACAGAAATGGTAGGGTTATCTGGATTAGTCTTTACCACCACTTTCAGGTTGTTTACCCAGACAGTAGAAAACTTGAAGCTCTGAGACAGATTTCACTAATTTTTGTCACTTTTGGTAACCAAATAAGAATTGCCTGCAGTGGATTTAGCTCAATTTTAGACCTAGCTAAAGGGAAGGGAGAGTGTGCTAATATTTGTGGGGCACCTGCTTAATGTTTGACACTGTGCTGGGCACTTATCTTTAGTTTGCAAAGAAGAAAACAGGAGTTTAGAGAACAGAGGTGATTTGCTGAAAACACACAGCTTGTGAGTAGCCGAGATTCAATTTGAACCTAGATGAATGAGATTTGTTGTGTTTATCAGGGTGTCTATGGAAAAGATAGAAGGAAGAGCCTGGGGCAGCCAGAAAGCAGAAAGCAATACAAATGAGGAGTGCGAAAACAGAAGCAAAAACGGTATCCTAGCAGCAGGTACTTGAGACTAAAGAGTAAAAAAAGTTGATGAATCCGGCTAATGGGGATAATAGTAGTAATGATTAGGGTTTGGAGCCCCGGGGTGTGAGGCATTGGGGGTGTCTGTTCTTGGATTCTTATTTCCTCCTTGGCTCTTAGCCTTGGCAGCTAGTGATTGCTTTTTGGAGCGGGAGTGTCTCAGAACCAGAGCCTAGGAAGATAAGAGAGAGGCTGCCATGGGGAGTGAGGCTCTGATAGATTAGCAGATCCCACTGGACCTAGCTAGCTTAATGGAAAATGTCTGTTTCCGTTCTTGCTCAGCAGTCTTGGGGTACGTGTGTCTTGTCACTCTTGGCAGCTGGAACAGAGAGGACAGTGGTGGCTGCTGAGGCTCAGGTTCTCATGAGGCCGAGAAGAAATACAATACTTTCTTATTAACAGACTCAACAGTTTGTGCCTCAAAACCCACGTGTGCCTGTTGGGGCTCGGCTTCTCAGCCCTGGATGCTCCAGTGTGCCTAGCACTGCCCGTCTTTCTTGATCTCATGACACAGACCCACTCAGATGGCCGTTTGCTGGTCTTCGGTGTTTTCTAGGAGTTGACTCCACAACCTCTGTTTAATATACTCCTCAGGAAAACAGTTCGTCGGTCCCTTAAAAGGTTATGCAAACAGAATGATGATCCACTGATTTCACTCCTAGGTGAAAAGAATCAAAAGCAGAGACTCAGATACTTACACGCCAGTGTTCATAGCAGCACTACTCCCAGTAGCCAAAGGTGGCAACAACCCAGGTGTTCATCAGCAGATGAATGGATAAACAGAATGTGGGTATGTGTGCACATTAGGATATTATTCAGCCTTAAAAAGAATGAAAGTCTGATACGTGCTACAGCATGGATGGACCTTGAAGACATTATGCTCAGTAAAGTAAGCCAGCCACAAAAGGACAAATATGGTATAGTTCCGCTAATATGAGGTCCTAGAAAAGTCAAATTCATAGAGACCGAAAGTAGAATAGCAGTTACCAGGGGCTGAGGGGAGGTGGGGATGAGGAGTTATTGTTTAATGGGTGCAGAGTTTTCCCCTCTTTCTTTCTCTCTCTCTGTCTTCTTTTCTTTCTCTTTCTGTCTGTCTTGAGACAGGGTCTCACTCTGTTGCCCAGGCTGGAGTGTAGTGGCTCGATTATGGCTCACTGCAACCTCCACCTCCTTCCTGCCTCACCCTCCCCAGTAGCTGGGACTATAGGCATGTGCCGGTATACCTGGCTATGTTTTTAAACAATTTTTTGGCCTTGCGCGGTGGCTCATGCCTGTAATCCCAGCACTTTGGGAGATCGAGGCTGGTGGATCACAAGGTCGGGAGATGAAAACCAGCCTAGCCAAGATGGTGAACCCCCTCCTGTCTCTACTAAAAATGCAAAAATTAGCTGGGTGTGATGGTAGGCGCCTGTAATCCTAGCTTCTCTGGAAGCTGAGGCAGAGAATTGCTTGAACCGGGAGGAGCTGCACTCCAGCTTGGGCAACAGAGCGAGACTCCGTCTCAAAAAAAAAAAATTTTTTTTTTTTGTGGAGATGGGGGTCTTACCATGTTCCCTGGGCTGGTCCCAGACCCCTGGGCTCCAATGATCCTCCTGCCTCATTTTTCTTACCCCCTCCCCGCCTTTTTTTTCCTTTTTTTTTGAGACAGGGTCCTGCTCTGTTGCCCAGCCTGGAGTGCAGTGGCGCAATCTTAGCTCACTTCAGCTTTGACCTCTTTGGCTCAATCCTCCCACCTCAGCCTCCTGAGTAGCTAGAATTTCAGGTGTATGGCCAGTTTTTAAAATTTTTTTGTAGAGATGAGGTTTACTATGTTTTCCAGACTGGTCTCAAGCTCCTGGACTCAAGCAATCCTCCCATCTGGGCCTCCCAAAATACTGGGATCATAGGTGAGAACCACTGTGCCTGCCTATCCCCGCCTCACCTCATTTTTGAAGTTGTTGTAGTGTTCTATTTCAGGGAGCTGATCATTTAGGGTATGTCATGAGATGATTTATAACAGGGGTCAGCAGAAGTTTGGTATAAGATGTTGGGCTGGGTGCAGTGGCTCATGCCTGCAGTCCCAGCATTTTGGGAGGCCAAGGCAGGTGGATTGCTTGAGGACAGGAGATTGAGACCAGCCTGGGCAACAGAGTGAGATCCTACCTTTTATCTCTACAAAAAAGTTTAAAAAATAAAATAGCTGAGCATGGTAGGGCAAGTACCTGTAGTCCCAGCTACTTGGGAGGCTGAGGCAGGAAGATTGCTTGAGCCCAGGAGTTTGAGGTTACAGTGAGCTATGATTGCGCCACTCTACTCCAGCCTGGGCACAGCAGAGCAAGACCATGTCTCAAGGGAGAAAGATGTTCAGAGAGAAAGATGATTGTCAGTAGCCATAGCAATCCTCTAAATCCAGAAATAATAGACTGTTCTGAAGTCTTTGTACAGGGTGTGTGTGTGTGTGTATGTGTGTGTGTGTGTGTGTGTGTGTGTGTGTGTGTCTGTCTGTGCTTTTAAATTATAAACTCAGGTTGTCAGTATAATGGAAACAATCTGTGACATTTACAGAGAAATTGAATTTTCTTTCCACAGCGGATCTGGCCTTCAATTCTATTAGCTGTGGGACAGTTTGCCTACTACACTCTCACAGTAGCTACTTTTTGTTTGTCATAGGATCTGAAAAATAAGAATATGCTTGTATAGTTTTATAAATGTAAACATCTTAAATTTGGATAAAATTTGTTTATTTCAGATTATTGCCATCGGACCTATTGCCTAGGATGTCAAAGTTTAAACGTGTTCGGGGACTCCATGAAAACCTTGTATACCCCATAGTGAGGTGGTTCTTGTGTGGTCTGCCAGAAAGGAGCTAAGTCTTTATGGTCAAAAGACAAGAGAGATGGTCAGGAGTCTGTAAGAGGCAATGAGAGTTAGTTTAGAACAGAGAGAAAAGGTAGCAAATGCTTAGCTGCTAGGTGCATAAGTTTTTTCTTAGGTGAGTTTGACATCTTGACAAACCAGAAAAACAGTAATTTTTGAACTTTGTTTAGAATTTTAGTTTGTATCATTTTCACTGACAGTAGCTGCTGTGGTTGTGCCATGGGTAAGTACTGTTTGCAGCTTAGGCTTGGGAAGTTAAATAGCGGGATCCCTCAGCCAGTGAGTGGCAGAGCCGAGACTCCGACGTGTGCTTCTGATTTTGTGCCTCATGCTCTCTCAGATGTATGGTGTGGGATCTAGTGAGTGTGAATCTCAGACCTGGACAGCAGATGGCTCCATGTGGTGGTCCTGCAAAAGCACAGGCCCCAGAACTGGTTCTGATCCTGGTTCTGCCCCGTCCTGTTTTACCTCTCTGAGCCTTACTTTCCTTACTGTAAAGTTGATATAATAATGCCTACTTTGAAATGTTACTATAAGGATTAAATGAAAAGTGAGTAAATTGCCTGACACGTAGGAGGCACTTGGTAGATGATTGTCCTTTTCTTTGGCACCCTTTTGTTTATCCCCACATTTAGATACCAAGATGGATTTCCCTTATGGGTTTTAGAAAGAAATACATATTTGAGCCGTGTGTGGTGGCTCACGCCTGTAATCCTAGCACTTTGGGAGGCCAAGGCAGGTGGATCACCTGAGGTCAGGAGTTCGAGACCAGCCTGGCCAACATGGCGAAACCCTGTCTCTACTAAAAAATACAAAAGTTAGCTGGGTGTGGTGGTAGGTGCCTGTAATCCCAGCTACTCAGGAGGCTGAGGCAGGAGAATTGCTTGAACTTGGGAAAAGGAGGTTGCAGTGAGCCGAGATCACGCCATTGCACTCCAGCCTGGGAGACAGAGCAAGACTGTCTCAAAAAAGAAAAAAAAAACATATTTGGCAGCAGTTGGTAATTAAATTCATTGTGTACTGACTACTGGGAGGCAGTATTCAACTATAAGAAATACCCTTTGCTGTCAGAGTAAAAGCAAGAATATATGTGAAAAATGTGATGTTTACAGAGCAGGCACAAATGAACCCGAGTTAATATGCCACCCTAAACAAATGAGTGGTGTAGGGACACCTAGTGAAAAAGAGCAAAGTGAGATTCATCAGAGAGACTTCTCAGGAGTTTTGAGTCAGGAAGTGCAGAATGCAGATTGGTGAGAGAATGAGAGGTGGCAGTGATATGAGGAGTGACAAGGGGAAGGACTTACATAAGAGGAAGCACAAATACAAACAGCAGATTCTTTAAGAGCATTAAACATTTTTAGTGTAAGTTGACAATTTATAATTGTATCTACAGGATACAAGGTGATGTTAGGATTTATGAATACTGTAGAATAAACTAACATAGCTATCACTTCAAATGCTCATTTTTTTTGTGGTGAGAACATTGAAAATTTACTCTCAGCGATTTTGAAATGTGTAATACACTATTGTTAACTATACTCACTATACTGTGCAGTAGATCTCAAAAAAACCCTCAGACTTACTCTTCCTGTCTGAGATTTTGTACTCTTTGACCGTCATCTACTCAGTGGTAACCACCATTGTCCTCTCTGCTCCTATGAAGAACGTTCTTTTAGATTCTACATATAAGTGAGAACACGTGCTATTTGTATACTTCCTGTGCCTGCCTTATTTCACTCAGCATAACGTTCTCCAGTTCTATCCATGTTGCTGCAAATGACAGGATTTCTTTTTTTAAGGCTGAATATTACTCCATTGCGTATATATACCCCAGGTTTTCTTTATCCATTCATCTGTTGACGGACACTTAGGTTGGTTCCATAACTTGGCTCCTGTGAATAATGCTGCAGTGAACATTGGAGTGCAGATACCTCTTTGGCAAACTGATTTCAAATCTTTTAGGTAAACCCCTAGAGAAGTGAAATTACTGGATCATATAGTAATTTTTTTTTTTTTTTTTTTTCCTGAGGCAAGTTCTCACTCTGTTGCCCAGACTGGAGTGCAGTGGCATAATCACAGCTTACTATAGCTCAAGTGACCCTTCCACCTCAGGCCCCCGAGTATCTGGGACTACAGCAGCACGCCACCACACTCAGCTAATTTTTGTATTTTTTGTAGAGACAGTTTCGCCATATTGTCCAAGCTGTCGTGTGATCATTTTTTTTTTTTTTTTTAGACAGAGTTTTGCTCTTATTGCCCAGTCTGGAGTGTAATGACACGATCTTGGCTCACTGCAACCTCCGCCTCCCGGGTTCAAGCGATTTTCCTGCCTCAGCCTCCCGAGTAGCCGGGATTATAGGTGTGCGCCACCACACCCAGCTAATTTTTGTATTTTTAATAGAGATGAGGTTTCACCATGTTAGCCAGGCTGGTCTTGAACTCCTGACCTCCCACCTTGGCCTCTCAAAGGGATTACAGGTGTAAGGTACCATGACTGGCCTATTTTAAATTTTTATTTGTTTTTATTTTGTAAAACATTTATGAATGAGGTCCCTCTTTTTTATTTTCTATTTAATCTTTTTTTAAATATTAGAGATGGGTGTCTCACTATGTTGACCAGGCTGATCTTGATCTCCTGGCCTCCAGGTGATCCTCCCATCTTGGCCTCCCAAAGTGCTAAGATTACAGTTGTGAGCCACCATGCCTGGCCTAATTTTTTTTTGTTTTTTTTGAGACAGAATCTGCTCTGTCACTCAGGCTGGAGTGCAGTGGCATAATCTCAGCTTACTGCAACCTCTGCCTCCTGGGTTCAAGCAATTCTCATACTTCAGCCTCCCAAGGAGCATGTGCCACCACGCCTGGCTAATTTTTGTATTAGAAACTGGATTTCACCATGTTGCTTGGGCTGGTCTCAAACTCCTGGGCTCAAGCAGTCCTCCCCACCTTGGCCTCCCAAAGTGCTGGGATTACAGGCATGAGACACCGTGCCAGCCTATCATATGGTAATTTTATTGTTAATTTTTTTTAGACAGAGTCTTGCTCTATCGCCAGGTTGGAGCGCAGTGGCGCGCAGTGTCGGCTTACTGCATTTCTGCCTCCTGGGTTTAAGTGATTCTCCTGCCTCTGTCTCCTGAGTAGCTGGGATTACAGGCATGCGCCACCACGCCTGGCTAATTTTGTATTTTTAGTAGAGATGGGGTTTCTCCCTGTTGATCAGGCTGATCTCGAACTCCCAACCTCAGGTGATCCACCCACCTCAGCCTCCCAAAATGCTGGCATTACAGGTGTGAGCTACCACGCCCAACCCACAGTGTCTTCAATATAATAGATAATCATGATTGAAAAACCCTGGGAACAGATGAGTTCAAAAAGGAACTTGTGAGATATGAGAGCGAGTAAATATAGAACAGAGGATTTGAATTCTTACAGAATCTTGGAGATGAATGAGTTGTGAGATTCTTGAATAATCACCTTTTTATTTACAGATATCCAAACCAAGGCCCTGGGAACAAATGTAAAGCTTTAAGGTTCATGGCTGGGGGAGTAATTTTTTAAAGTAAAAATGTTAAAGCTTGCTATTTATATCCCTCACATCTCTCCTAGACCTGCAGGTGCCGAGGAACTGAGATGGAGCTAAAAGTTTAGCTATTTTTTAGTGTGAGAGTTTGTCTTAGAAACAATCCTGATGAATCAGAAGGATAACACAGATGACCTCCTGTATTGCCCCAGACCCTCACGGTCATCATTTGCCTGCCTTCTTCTTGGACATGGACAACTGTGTCAGATGATAGATCATACTTGGAGAGGGAATGGATTTCTCCAACGGCTTTGACCTTTAATGCCTCATAGAAGAGTAGTTAACATACCACCACTCAATCCCACTGGAGTTCCTCAGCCTTGTGGTTATGTAGTCTATAGAAGTGGTTTTAAAAGTGAAGCTGAGATTGGGTGAGATTGTGGGCCAATTCCCATTCATCTTCTAGTGGACAGAATTATAGGAAGAAGAATGAGTATAGCTTTTTTTTTTTCCACCAAGGACCAAGTGGGAGGAAATACTGTTAATTTAACAGAAAAGAAATTGATGCCACAAAGTGTGTGCAACAGGTCTGAGAAGGTAGGGGAATTCAGTAATCAAGGGAGGCCAAGGCATACCCCAATTTCTCTGAAGCTATTGGAGATCAGGAAGAAAGCTGTGTTGTTTGGGCCTGGGGTGAGTGTACATCTGTACAGAATCGAGGCACAGACAGGATGGCCTGTATTGTCCAGCCCTTCATATGTGCTTTATTTAATGTGTTTCCTCTACTATTCTAAAACAGTGAGGCCTTACTTCCTTTCTTTTTCTCTTAGTCAGATTCTGAGGAAGATGAACCCACAAAGAAGAAAACTATCCTTCAGGTAAGCATTGTGACATAAACCATTTTTTTCGCTTCCTATATTGTTTCCTGAAAGACAGGACTTAACAGTATCTAGCAGTTTTCAAATTAGGTTTAGAGCAAACACAAATATTTGAGGACTGTTTAGGTTTGGCTTTGTTTTTCTTTATCATTTCAGACCTTGTGCATTTCTTACACACTCCACACTGTTCCTGGCTTTAACATGCTGATATTGCCTTTCCTGGAAGAGAGGCAGTGGTAGGGAGAGGAATTGAAACTCAATTCAGTTCATTACATCTAGTGTGAAAGGATTATTTAGGGAGGATAGAATAAGTGGATTAGTCAAAATGATGTTAAAATTGTCTATCTCCCTGTCTCATTTTTAACCTGGAAAATAAACACTGAAATAGCACTTACTGTGTACCATGCACTGTTCTAAGTGCTTTATTAGCATTTAATTAATTTCATCCTCATGATAGTGCCTAAGTCATAGTGTTATCATCCCTAAGTCATAGTGTTTTACATCTGAGGAAACTGAGGAACTTGCCCCAGGTCAGACAACTAGTGTGAGCAGAGCTGGGATTCAGACTCAAGCAGTCTATTTATTTTTATTTATTTATTTTTGAGTCAGAGTCTCACCCTGTCACCCAGGCTGAAGTGTAATGGCACAATCTCGACTCACTGCAACCTTTGCCTCCTGGGTTCAAGTGATTCTCCTGCCTCAGCCTCCCAAGTAGCTGGGATTACAGGCAGGTGTCACCAACACCTGGCAAATTTTTTGTAACTTTAGTAGAGATGGGGTTTTCACCATGTTGGCCAGGCTGGTCTTGAACTCCTGACTTCAGGTGATCTGCCTGCCTTAGCCTCCCAAAGTGCTGGGATTACAGGCGTGAGGCACCACGCCCGGCCACTCTATTGAGTTGAAGCTCTTAACTGCTGCACTTAGCTCTTTGTAATTGAAACCCAAAGTCCTCAACGAGACAGTGCTAGTAGATGCTTTTTCTGCTGTTTGCTTCTGTTTCCCCTCATCTCAGTACCATTATCCTGGCCCCCAGGAGTTTCTTCCCATTCTTTCCATGCTTTGTGATTTATACACTAACTTCATGTTGATCTCATGTCTCAGGGAAAAGCAGACGTGGTCCTACTTTTATAAAGTGGTTGTCTTGTGATTCAAGTATACAAAGCTGCCCCTTCTGACTCGGTTAAATGTTGCTTCCACCTCTGAGCAGTCTTAGAAGGATGTGGTTTTGTGGAAGTTAGAGAGATAACTGGCGAGGCTGGTGTTTGTATTTATGGGGGATGAAAAAAGAGTCATGGAAGAAGCTGGTGTGCTGAGACTGAGCAAAGGCTGTCCTGTTACCAGGATGGCTTCCTGGAGGAGGTGGACTGGCTCAGAAGGTGCCCCCAATGTAAAGACTGTAAAGAACAGTCTTCCAGATGGTAGGAAGAAATGAGTAGATAGAGGAATTCTGAGCTCTTAAAGCAGAGTGGGGACCCAGCACTGCAACACGATGCAGCCATGATCCCAGACATCTGAGAAGTCAGACACTTCAAAGGTAGCTTGAGGGTGTGCCCTGCCCATACCTCAGTCTGGTTCCTATGTACTGGAGCCTCTGGGTGCTGCCAGGCTGAACTAACCCAAATTTGTGAAAAAACACACAAAAAGAAGAACCCACTCTCCAGATGAGCTGTTCTGTGTGGCTTGCTTGACTCAATGTCTTATTTTATTCATTCTGGGCATTTCTTGACCGAGAGAGCTGGAGTACACTGGTACTCTAAGATAGTGACACAGTGACCTTATTCCATTCTCCTTTTCCAGTTGGCATTTCCCTCAGCCCTACATTTAGGCCAAGCTGGCCTTTTAGCATAGAGAAAGCAGAATCTGAGAGATTCTTTTGAGTAATAGGAACTCTAGTGGGCTGGACCAAGTAGTTTACAGATTAAAAGCTAAATGCTTGACTCTAGCATTAACAAGCTAATATGGCTGGGTGCGGTGGCTCATGCCTGTAGTCCTAGCACTTTGGGAGGCTGAGATGGGCGGATCACCTGAGGTCAGGAGTTTGAGACCAGCCTGACCAATATGGAGAAACCCCGTCTCTACTAAAAATACAAAATTAGCCGGGTGTGGTGGCTCGTGCCTTTAATCCCAGCTACTAGGGAGGCTGAGGCAGGAGAATTGCTTGAACCCGGGAGGTGGAGGTTGCGGTGAGCCAAGATTGCACCACTGCACTCCAGCCTGGGTGACAGAGTGAGATTCCGTCTCATAAAAAAAAAGGCAATAATGTCTTAAGACTAGGGAAATTTGCAAGCTGAGTAAGTCTGAAAGGAACTGAAGATGATCTTACAAAAATCCTTTCAGGCTGGGGGTGGTGGCTCACGCCTATAATCCTAGCACTTTGGGAGGCAGAGGTGGATGGATCACGAGGTCAGGAGTTCAAGACCAGCCTGGCCAACATGGTGAAACCCCATCTCTACTAAAAATACAAAAATTAGCCGGGCATAGTGGCGGGCACCTGTGATCCCAGCTACTCCGGAAGCTGAGGCAGAGAATTGCTTGAACCTGGGAGGCAGAGGTTGCAGTGAGCCTAGATTGTGCCACTGCACTCCAGCCTTGGTGACAGAGTGAGACTCCAACTCAAAAAATAATACCCTTAGCATTCAGGTCCAAAGGGATCTGCCCCACCTGAGCTGAGGCTTCAGGTTCCCATCTAAGGGGGAAAAAAAAAGAGAAAGGAAATCCTATCTTCTTTGCTTTGGGGATGGTGACAACGAGAGCAATTTAAAGAGTTGGAAAAAGCTGTGTCAGGCCCCTTGCAGTCTCTGAACTGACTGCTTCCTTGTCGAACATGCTGGGCCTCCACTCTTTCCTGGGCATCAATAGCACTGCTGAGGGGTCTCACTCAGGGTTAGCTTACTCCCTTGGTCAGGGGACGGGGCTT
>CAUYQU010013062.1:0-23700 GCA_963574635.1 Cheracebus regulus | reverse complement strand
AGGGAAAATGTGGCACATATACACCATGGAATATTATGCAGCCATCAAAAACGATGAGTTTGCGTCCTTTGTAGGGACATGGATGAACCTGGAAACCATCATTCTCAGCAAACTGACACAAGAACAGAAAATCAAACACCGCATGTTCTCACTCATAGGCGGGTGTTGAACAATGAGAACACAGGGACACAAGGAGGGGAGCATCACACACTGGGGTCTGTGGGGGGAATTAGGGGAGGGACAGCGGGGGATGGAGAGTTGGGGAGGGATAACATGGTGAGAAATGTCAGATATAGGTGATGGGGAGGAAGGCAGCAAACCACATTGCCATGTATGTACCTATGCAACAATCTTGCCTGTTCTTCACATGTACCCCAAAACCTAAAATGCAATAAAATATATATAAAAAATAAATAAAATAAAATAAACAATACAATAAAATTAAAATACAAAACAAAAATAGAGAGAAAGAGAGAAAGAAAGAAAGAGAGAGAGAGAAAGAAAGAGGAGAAAGGACAGGAAGAATAAAAAGACCTGCCAAGAACTGTTTCAATTTTTTGACTGAAGCAAACATTGAAAGCAGAACATGTGGATACAAACACAAAGCACATAACAAACACAGAATTTAAAAAAATTTACTTACCATTTAATTGATCCATTATTGTTGGTCAAAGACTAAAAAAACTATATAAATGGTAGATAATCTCCATGTAATAAGTGTTGTATCTCAACTAGACTACATAAAGACTCTTAGGGTAGAAATTGTAAAAATCAGCTCTTGCACATCTCTCTGTTTTTATAATCTTACCCCAGCCCCACGTCATAGCTGTTCATTAAATGCTGTATACAACAAGTATCTAAAAACATGTATTTCTGGCTTGTAATTTTTTAATGTGAGAAAGAAACATTCAAACAATATGTTGAGACCCTAAGACAAAATTAAAGGAAGTTAGGTAACATTAAACCAGTGTTACTCTTTACTCTACTGCTGGTAAGTCTTCCTTAGAGAGCTGACCCTCGTACCTCATTGCTGGTCCACCCAAAGCTGTCAGTGAGGTCTGTTGTGGATGCAGCTTCCTGGTCTAAGAGCAGAAGCTGAGCAAACAAGCGTTGTAACTGTAAAGGGATGATTCGAACCTGAATGAGAAACAAACACATTTCTAAATGAATTCTTTCAGTGTTGACTGAGGCTTTTGAAAACAACTGCATATTAGCTTTTTCATATCTCCTAGTTCATACAGGAAAAAGTTTATAAATATCCTATTATAAAGGAAAAACTAATTATGTTTCAGTTCTTCTATGAAAATTCGAATTCAATCCAAAAATATTAAGTTATTTGGAGTTTTCTACCTTGATATAGTTCAGATAAACATTAAAACTCAACTAGGCCCTAATAAACCACTCAACTGATTACAGATTGACAGTTTGAATCTCTTCTAACAGTCCATTATTTCTCTAAAATAACTCTGATACACATAATTTCCCCTCTGTAGAAATTTTCCTAGCACCATACTGTATCTCACTATGGAGTTCTCAGCACACCCTGCCTCACTTTCTCCTGGCTCCAAACGAGTTCCTGCCTTAACTTCATGTGGTGAGGGCTCGGCCAGACTGAGCAATGTTGCTCACAGTCTAGTCTGTAGGCCAGACTTTTAAGTATTGAAAGGGAGAATAAGCATTTAGAAATTTTAATGGCAATTTGACATTCCCATGGCATTTTTATTATATACTACAAAAGTGCTAATTTGCAACAGATTGGAAATAAGAAGAAATGCACCAGAACAGGTCCTTTGCTACACAGGTGGCCTGAGAAGCACTGGGCTAGATCATGAAAGACTCCAAGGAAGTAAAAATTTGAGCTGAGCATGATAAGAAACTTTTGAGCTATGTTTAAGCAGGGAGGAACATGATTAGAGCTGTACTTTAATATCACCACAGTAACAAAAAAAATAATAAATCAACTCATTACTCCATTTATTTCCAGAGTACCAAATTGAAAGAATGTAGTCTTTTTTTTTTTTTTTTTTGGTATTTTTGCAAAAAAGTGCTTTAAATAGATTTCTGGGGGAAGCTAATGTGGATGTTGTGCAAATATTTCCTCCACCAGAAGAAAGAATACGCATAATAAAGAGTGCTGTATGTTTATAAAGCAGTAGCAGTATTAAATTTGGAGAAGTGATTCTTTCTCAGAAGGAAAATTCCATTACCAATAGGGTATAGGCCAAGTCATTTTCTGAAAATAAAGACCATATTTGATAATTAATAAAATTCTTGCTTTGTGAATAAGTCACTTAATTCCTTCTTTAAAAGAAAATTTCCTCAATACTCCAGAACACCCCAGTAAATCATAGATGTAATACCTTTGCATCAGGTTTATCCTTATCTTCAAACAAACCAAGCTCTTCTGGGCCAAGAGAAAATAAAGCTTCTAAACAAAAAGGTAGAATCAGAGATGCAAACGACATTATTTCATTACAAAAAATTGTTTTAGAAAGCCAGGACCACCTTTAAGTAAAATCAAGTAGATTCAGAAATACGACCGTGGCAACATTTATACTTTTACTTTATACACTTTACTTTTTTGTAACATTTTTAATCAGTGACTCTAAGAAAATAAACTGGCATGTTAAGGCTTCGGCATGGAATTCCTATGAAAGGAAAATAATCTTCATGCATAAAACTAAAAACAGTAACATCAGAAATCTTTCATGGCTTCCCACTGTCTATGGCAGCAGGTCCCAAAAGCCAAAAGGAATCTTAGGAAATAGGGTAGTGTTGCAGTTTTCCCGCCACGTGTAAGGCTGACAACCATCCTTTTGTGGGAAGGATTCCCTTTCACTCTGAGACGATGCCCTTCTTTTTTTGGTGTGAAAATGTCTTTTCTGTGTTGAAAGTAATAAGATGATAGTGATCTTATCTGGAAAAAGAAGTTGGCAACCCTATGCCAGTCTCCAGAATTTATCACACAACATCTAGGTGATGTGCCACCCAATGAGGCATATCAGAATCTTTTGGGAAGTCTGTATCCAAGCCAGGTAGGAACTCCTACCGGGAAACTTTGATATACTCCAGGGTGACAAGGAATGGGATAAATGTGTCTCCCTACTGAAAAACCACTGCTGCTCTAGTGCTTACTGTTAATGAATGGTATATTCTTTCTAAGTGCTGGGACTGGGCAAAAATGAACTATAAATCTACAAGTTAAAGCATAAAACCATACAAGAAAGAACTTTTATAATCATCTCACAGTACTCTCAGCTACATTGTAATGGAGTACAATGGAACCAAATCTAGCCCTATTATTTAAAATACTATTCCAAAATTTTTCTCCTCCATTTCTCTGACAGTCCTTATCCTTTCCAAATTATACCTTTGCCAATCAGCATCAGGATTCACACTAGGCTATACAAGAAGGGCACACTGTGCTCTAAGATGTCAAATCATGTGCTTGGCCAGCAATCTCCTTTGCTGGAGAATTAGCTGGCCTGGACTCTCAGTCCTACAGTCCTAATCTTACCTAATGGTACTCTCCATAACCCACTCTATGCTTCACCATCTTCCTCAGTCTCTTTGAGGCTACGTTTCTACTTCAACTTGTCCTTTAACTTCACCTATATTAAACCCTGGAAAAGTGTTATCCCTGTTAGGAATCTACTTATTAGAGCTGGAAATTTCTACCGGTGGAATTACTGGTTGCATCAGGGAGGTATTTTTAGGGAGGGGATAGAATCAAGGCTAAGACACCACTTAAATCCCACATGCAATCCAATCCATTAAATTGCTCCTGGGAAGGGAACAGTGTATTCACTAAATCTCTGGAGGCAGGAAGTCTTTCTAAGCTTAGAAACAACAGAAGAACCACTAAGATAAACGTGGTGGTGGTAGGGAAGAGGAACATGGCAAACCAGATACAGGATGAGTCAGGCTGTCTGTCTTCCTAATATAGACACTGTGGAGAGCTGAGTTACAAAGCGATGTAGTGCTGGGGACCCCAGTCAGAGCCATGTGAAAGCAAAGTAATGTTCACACTGAGATCAAGGGAATATAGACCCTAGGACACTTGTGGAGGAAGCTGGTTGGCAGAGATGAGATATGAGAGAACTATGTAGAGAGAAACAGGGACAAGAAATCAAGGGTCCAATGAGGTCAGGCTGGCTTCTTGTAGTTGATTTCTTAGAGATCCCCTAACTTCTTATACTAACATCCCTTTTAAATTTAGCTAATTTGAGTTGGGAGTCTGTTTCTTGCACACAATCCCTTACCTAAAACCTTTGGGTCTTTGGAATTCTGAATTTCCAGTTTATAAAGACAATATGAAAAAAGTGTTTCATTCATATATATAAAATGTTACATTTCCAGCAGGGTCTGGGACAGTTTCCATTAATCAAGCAGATTAATATTCCTGCAATGAATGTATGAATATTCACCCACATGAGATAACTAAAAACTATAAATAGCCTCACACCAGGTCTGGTTCTGAAGCTAAACAAGTTCAGGTGAGATCAGATGAGGGTGTGAGCTTTCTAGATTTCAGAAAGACTTATCAACAACTGTGGACCCATATAAATAATATGACACCCTTCCCCACTCCAAAAAGTAGATATAATTGTTTGGATAATTCTGACTTAAGTGTTTGTTATTCTGGAGGAATTTTAAAACTCAAAAATACAAACAATGTAACAATAATAAAGACTGATACTTACGACAATTGTCTTTATGTTGCACTTTATAGGAATTAGAAAAGAAATACATTGTTTTTTTTTTTACTAAACATTATTGTAATCACCCAGGATATATTTAAGATTAAGCTTCACATTTTTCTGCAGCGGGAATTACCAATCTTACATTTGCAACAACAAACACATACTGTGGAATACATCTTTAAGATAATTGGTCTATTTGTGATTCTGCATAATTAATTACATGTAAAATGATGGTACATACTGCTAATCAAATGTATGTAACATAGCATACCTCTGAATTCAGGTGTGAAATGAAGAGTCTGAAGAAGGGAATTGAGGTAACAGGTTCCACCCTGATTTCTGATTCCGCTTAAATTGGTGAATTCTCTAGGAGCAGGTGGCTCCAAAACTTTAGTCTTTAATTTCTTCCCTTTTCCATACTGATTATTAGACACAGTGGAATAATCCTCCTCAAATAGGTTCCCAAACATTGTGAAACTAAATACTACCCTTAAAAAAAAGTGACATATTATATAAATGCTTTTATTTTTTAAATAAATTTTCCTAAATCTCCCTGCCTTACACTTGGGAGTCTATTTTGTTGTTTCTTAGAACACAGAACTACTGTTTCTATGCACAGCAGTTGAGTTTTGGAGATAGGAAGATGTAGATTTTTTTCATCTCTGTCAGGATCCTAACTACCTGTGTGACCCTGGATAATTAATCTGTTTTCTTATGTGTAAAATGGGATACCGTCTGTCTCCTAGGGTCACTTACAACTGTCAAATGACATAAGGAAAGAAGGGCACTTACTGTACAGGGTTTGGCCCACAATAAGTAATAGCTTTTTTAAAAGGCACATTCATATCACTAATTTTTTTAAAAAAAGAAAACCTGTCACCACTGCTAATCCACTGCTGGGATGGCAAAACCAACCCTAGATTCCGAGAATCACTCACTAAAATCTCTGCTTGTCATACCCTTCAGTACTATATACCAGATTATGACACTTACGTTAATTAAACGAATCAAGTTAACTTTTTAAAGAGCAGTTTAGTAGTCTTCAAGCTGTTGGGCCAGAAGGAAGTTCACGGGAGAAGGCGGGGAACACTGCCATTAACATTATCGAGCCTAAAGTCCTTCCAATATGTATCCAATAACCCCATCGTTATCCCTGGGGACCTAGGTGACTTGTTCAAAGTTTCACTTCGGGTGTCGCGGAGGGTCACTTGGAGATGAGAAATGTAAAGCGCCTAGCACAGGTGCCAAGTGACAGGAAGCGCTGAAATGCAATTACTTTTTCTTTTCCTCAGAAGAACTACAAAAAACACAACTCGAGAGTCTGGCCTTGAGCTGACTGTCTGCATTCCTAAATTTCCAACTCCTACGGCCGAGGCCGGGGCTCTCCAAGCCACCACAGGCCCAGAGGTGCGAAAAGGCAGAGATGACCCGTGGCCCGAGACCACTGCCCCGACACCAGTAGAGCGCCGCGTCCTTAGGCAGGCCTGGACCGCCTCTCGCCTCGCCCTCCTCAGGCTGTGCCACCAACACTGTCCCTACGCTTCTCTCGCCCTCCTCAGGCTGTGCCACCAACACTGTCCCTACGCTTCCCAAGTCCCTCCCGGCCGCCAGCCCAACTTACTGCCTGAAGCCCAGACCCCCCGCCTCGGGCAAAACGCGAAGACATCAAATCCGCCCCTATAGGGCGCCGCCATGTTGGCGAGGGCGGGTCTCCAGAAAGTGATTTATAAATCTTGGACTATGCTTCCCAGGTTGCCCCGCGGGAGTGCCGGCCTCTCGCGCGGGGCCTTATGGGAAACGTAACTCCTCCGCTCAAAGGGTTTGGGATCTGTAGCTGGACCGGGAAAGGTGAGCTTCCTTTCAAGTTGGCTGGTGAGTTCGCAGGTCCACTCGACCAGCGGACCACTCATTCATTCACATTTTTAAGATTATATTTATTGCTTTCCACAATCCATATTACCCGCAGCAGGGTGTACAAAATCAGTGTTGGTGGCACAACCTGAGGAGGGTGAGGCGAGAGGCCGCCCAGGCCTGCCTGAGGACGCGGCACTCCACTCTTGTTGGGGCAGTGGTCTCAGGCCCCGGGGATTGCTGCATTTTCGTGCCCCTGGGACTGTGGCGGCTTGGAGAGCCCCAGCCTCAGCCGTAGCTCACTTGTCTTTTAGAGTAAAAGTTACCTAAACATGGGAAACAGTTGTGTAGGGCTTCAAGTTTGCCAAGTACCTTAAAGACAGTTTCCAGGAGTATCTTCAGTACAAACCTTGTGAAAAATATTCCACATTCCCTGAACTTTTATAACGACCGCAATGTTTATTTTGTCTCCACCAACCGTAAGTAGCATGCAAATACACTAAAAGTATCTCAAAATTATTCCTTTTCCCCCTTGAGCCCCTTTGGCAGGCTATTTCAGTAGCCTGGCTAGGCCCTTTTTCTGGTATCATCCCTTTCCAGTCCAGTCTCCATGCGAAAATGAAAGAGGGCGTCAGGAAGAAAATAATTTTGGCTTCAGCCAAAAGCTTGAGAGATTGAGAACAGAGGTAGCCACCGATGAAGATGGAAAGGCAGTAATCCAAGAGAATGCCACACCAAGGAATTTGTATTTGGAACATTTGAGGGAGATTTGTGTGCCTGGAAAGTTCAGGAAGTGTTGGTAGGGAAAGAAATGGAGGCAGTGGGCCAGCTAGGAGGCAAAAAAGCTCTTTACTAGAAAACGAAAGTGGAAATAGCCTGTTTTCAATTGTCATCAGTCTTGACTCTTCCACATCACCACTTACCAGCCCCCTCTTCATGACTCTCCACCCTGGCTCCATGACATTCTGTCTTCTGCTTCTCTTTCTGCCTTTTGACTTTCTCACCTTTGCCTGCTGTGTTTCATTCCCTGTCTTGTTCATGGTAGATATTCCTCAAACTTCCATTCCCTGACAAGAATGACGACTGGAAAGCTGGTTCCAAGAGAACACGGGCTTTAACTAGTGTTCCCAGCAACCCAAACAGTGCTTGGCTCATTGCAGGATTTTAAGAAATGTCTATTGAATGAACAAATGGCCTCTTACCACCATCCTTCTCATCTAGGATCAAAGTCTTGGAGCTGTATTTGAAACTTTGCCTTTCATCTGTGGATCCAACTAGTAGCAAGTCAAAGTATTGTCTGGACAATCCTTCCATTTTTATAGCTCTCTCTCCTATCAGATCCCCATGAGATCTCACCTGCATTAGGATAATAGCCTTTTCAGTGGACTCCCATTTTACACAACCCATCCTGTACATCAGTATAAGATGCACTATCCATCTAAGGTGCACTTTGAGCTCAAACCTCTCTGCTAAAGAAGCTTCCACGATTCCTCAATATACACTGTGGAAATTTCATTTTGATGTTCTTAGTCCACTGATGGTCCCAACATCCTTTTCATACTTTATTTCTAACTACTCATCTGTTTACCAAAGCGCTTTCAAATGTACCATCTATAAAGCAGCTAATCTCTGAGCCTTTAAGGGAAAAGATAGACACCAGCTGCCAGTCTTTTTGTTTTACAATAAGAAGCTCTGTACAACAAAAACACTTTTTCTGGATTGGTTTCATGAAAACAGGACTGTGTCCCTGAAGTAAGGAAATACATTTCCAGTAAGGGACTTCCTTTTAAATTGCTTTTGATATTGGACAACGTTCCTGGCCACCCAGGGCCCCATAAATTCCACAAAGAAAGCACCAAAGTGGCCTCCTTGCCCCCAAACACAGCATCTCTAATTCAGCCTTTAGATCAAGGGATCATAAGGAACTTTTAGGCTCATTACATATGGTTTTCTATGGAAAGGAGTGTCAACACTATGGAAGAGAATATCACTTTCGTGATATTCTCAACAGGGAGAATATCATGAAAGTCCAGAAGGATTACACCATTGAAGAGGCCCATGTTGTTATGGAAAAAGCTGTGAAAGCCATCAAGCCCCAAACAATACATTAGTGCTGATGAAAACTGCCCAGATGTTGTGTGTGACTTCACAGGATTTACAACAGAGCCAATCAAGAACATCATGGAAGAGACTGTGGATATGGCACCAAAAATGAGTAAATAAATAAGATAGGCATAAAGTATTTGAAGATATAGATCTTGGAGAAATTCAAGAGTTAATAGACAACAAATCTGAGGAATTAACAGAAGATGATGGAGATGAGTGCTTTTGAATCAGTACCAGACAATGAGGAAGAAGATATAGAAGCAGCACTGTCAGAAAACAAATTGCCAGTAGACGACCTCTTGTAGAAGGATTCTGATTAAGACTGCTTTGGGACTTCTTTTACAACTTGGACCCTTCTATGATATGGGCACTGAAACTAAAGCAAATAGTGGAAGTTGGATTAGTACTGTATGCAAGCATTTTTAAAGAATTGAAAATGCAAAACTATCAGATAATAATTATGATATATTTCCATATAAAGTTAAATTGAGTGTACCTATGTCTCCTGCCTCCCCTTCCACCTCCTCAACCAATTCCCCTTCTGCCACTCCTGAAACAGCAAGACCAATGCCTCCTCTTCCTCCTCAACAGTCCACTCAATGAGCATGGAGACCTTTATGGTGATGCACTTCCACTTAATGAATAGTAAAGATCTTTTCTCTTCTATGACTTTTAACATTTTCATTTTCTCTAGCTGACTTTATTGTAAGAAAAATACAGTATAAAATACACAAATGCACACAATATTAATTGACTATTCATGTTATTGGCAAGGCTTCCAGCAAACAGCAGGCTATTAGTAGTTATGTTTTGGGGGAGTCAAAAGCTCTATGCTCATTTTTGACTGCATAAAGTTGGTGCACCTAATTCTTGCTTTATTCAGGGGCCAACTGTAGTAGCAATGAACAATTGAAAATTGGAATGAAAATACCACTTAATAGCATAAAAATATGAAATATTTAGGGCTAAATCTGACAAAAGATGTGAAATATTGTACACTAAAAACTATAAAACATTAATGAGTGACCTAAATAAACAGATGTGTTCATGAATTGGAACACTAGAAATTGTTAAGATGTCAGTTCTCCCAGTTCATCTATAAATTCAATACAATCCCAACCCAAATCCCAGCAGGCATTTTTTTTTTGTATAAATTGGCAAACTGATTATAAAATTTATATGGAAATGTAAACGACCTACAAAAGCAAAAATGACAATGGAAAACAAGAAAAAATAGAGAGCTAATGCTGACTCAAGACCTCCTACAAAGGATAGTAAAATATTTCATAAATATATCAATGGAACAGAATAGAAAGTCCAGAAATAAATGCACAGTTGTATGAATAACCAAGTTTTTACAAAGGTACAAAGGCAATTCAGTGGAGAGAATAGTCTTTTCAGCAATTGGATATCCATACCAAAGAAAGCAGGAAAGGACACTACTTCTGTGGTCTTTTTTCCAAAAACCTATAACCCCAGTCTAACTATGATGAAAACATCAGACAAACTCAAACTGAGGAATGTTCTACAGAACAACTGACCAGAACTGCTCAAAACTGCCAAAGTCATCAAAAACAAGGAAAGTCTTTAAGAAACTGTCACAGGCTAGAGGAGGTGAAGGAGACATATGACTAAATGTTATGTACTCCCATGACATTTAGTCGTATGTCTCCTGGATGGGATCCCAGAAATAGAAAAGGACATTAGGTAAAAATTAATGACATCTGAAGAAAACATAGACTTTAGTTGATCATGATGTATCAAATGTTGGTTAATGAGTGGTGATAAATATGCTATAGTAACATAACATTTAACAATAGGGGAAACTAGGTACAGGATATATGGGAATTCTCTGTGCTATTTGTTGCAAACTTGCTGTAAATCTAAATTTATTCCAAAATAAAAAGTTTAATGGAAAAAAAGACAGTTCACAGACTGGGAGAAAATATTTGCAGAGCGTGTATGTAATAAAGGAGAAATATTCAAAATATATAAAGAACGTTTAAAATTCAATGAGGAGAAAATGCAAATAAACCACATTTTTTAAAAATATGTGCAAAGATTTGAACATTTACCAAATAAGGTGTACGGATGGCAAGCAGACACATGTAAAGGCATTCAACATCATTAGTGATTAGAGGAATCAAAACCACAATTTAATTTACACACCCATTAGAATGGCTGAAAGGGAAAAGACTGACAATACCAAATGATACAGTTTAGATATTTGTCCCTTCCAGATCTCATGATGAAATTTAATCCCCAGTATTGGAGGTTAGGCTTAGTGGGAGGTGTTTGGATCATGGGGGTGAATCCTTTATTAATGTCTTGGTGCCTTTCTCTCGGTAATGAGTGAGTTCTCCCTCTATTACTTTTAGTAAGAACTAATTGTTTAAAAGAGCCTAGCACCTCCCTCCTTTTTCTTTTCTCTCTCACCATGTGATGGGCACCGTCTGCCTTTACCTTCTGTCATGAATGAAAGTAGCCCGAGACTCTCACCAGATGCAGATGCTAGTGCCATGCGTCTTGTAAAATATGCAGGACCTTGACCAAAAAACTTGTTTTCTTTGTAGATTACCTAGACTCAGATTTCCTTTATGGCAACACAAATAGTCTAAGACACTAGGTGTTGGTGAGTGTGAAGAGATCCTGGTGGTAGGAGGGAACATGGGTCCAGCCACTTTGGAATATTATTTGGCAGATTCTTTAGAAGGTAAACATACACCTACCACAGAACAGAGCTATTCCTAGGTATTTATTCATGTGAAAAGAAAGCATATTTGCTATATTATTTGTATTTTTACATTTTTTGTATGTTATAATGTTTCCACATCTTAAAATCACTTTCTGGCTGCGGATGCAGTGCCCCTGTGCGGGCCAGTTAATTATTAAAGATAGCAAACGGTCCATCCTTATAGCTCAGAGCCCACTGAAATTATTCAAACTGGCCAGTCCTAAACTGTTTCTCCTGCCCTGCCTGTGTTTCCTGCAGAAACTGCAATAGAGCTGTGGTCTAGACTCTATCCTCGCTCCTCTCGCTTCTGCCCCTTGTATTTCAAGTCAAGAAGTATACAAAGCGTTACTTTGCCACAGCCCCTGCTTCCAGTCTATACCAGTCAGGGTTCAGTGAGAGAAGAGACACTGTGCATATATATGGTGAGGGATTGGCAAGAGGCAAGGTGGGAGCTGGCTGGATGATCCCTGCAAACGGCCTGGGTGTCTGATGCTGGAGCTTAAGGACCTCAGGGTGGGTCTTCAGGCAGAGTAGATGGATGTGAAGTGGGGACAGCGAGGAGAAGCCAGGACCCACCAAAGGGAGTGGAACTTGGACAGTTCTCACTGCCTCCTACCTTGACGATGTGGATGACCTTCAGAAGAAGCTGGGACCCTTCCTCACAGAGCTAATCACATACCTGTCTCAGGTATGGGAGAAGCTGACAGAGGGGTGTGAGAAAAATGGAGCAGCTGTAGGTTCAGCTGCTGCTTTGTGCCTATGACATTAAGCAGAGAGGTGACATGAGACAAGTGACAACATTTATGAGCTCCAAAAGTGCCTGTCCTGAACTTCTGAATTAAAAACAAAACAAGAATATGCTGGGCACAGTGACACATGCCTGTAACCCTGAACTTTGAGAGGCTGAGGCAGGAGGATCACCAGGAATTACAGACCAGCCTGAGCATCATGGTGAGACCCTCATCTACAAAAAATTATAAAAAATAAGTGGTACATGGTGTCACACACCTGTAGTCCCAGCTACTTGGGAGGCTGAAGTGGGAGGATTGCCTGAGTCCGGAAGCCAAGGCTGCAATGAGCTGTGATTGTGTCACTGTACTCTAGCCTGGGTGACAGAGTGAGACCTTGCCTCAAAAAAAAAAGGAAAAAGAAAAGAAGAAAATATAGAATGGATGTTGAATTTGTTCAAACACTTTTTCTATGCCTATTGAGATGATTACATGGTTTTCTTTTTTTAGTTTATTTAGTGTATTACATTGATCAATTTCTTTTGGTTATTTGTATTTATTTATTTATTTTTGTTTTTGAGACAGGGTCTTGCTCTGTCACCCAGGCTGGAGTACAGTGGGGTGACGATGCCTCACTGCAGCCTCGACCTTACAGGCTCAATCAATCCTCCCACCTCAGCTTCCCTAGTGGCTGGGACTACAGGCACAGATCACCACACCGGGCTAATTTTTGTAGTTTTTGTAGAGATGGGGTTTCACCCTGTTTCCCAGGTTAGTCTTGAATTCCTGAACACAAACTATCCACCCTTGGCCTCCCAAAGTGCTGGGATTACAGGTGTGAGCCAACATGCATGGCCAATTTTTAAAAACATTATTTATTTTTATGATTAACTGTGGTGAAATGCACATAAAATTTATTATGTTAACCATTTTAAGTGCACAGTTCAGTGTTGAGGACATTCACATTGCTATGCAGCCAGTAGCACCATTCATCTCTAGAACTCTTATCATCTTCCTAGACTGAAACTTGGGATCCATTAAACAATAATTCTTCATTCTCCCTCCTCCCAGCCCTTGCTAACTACCATTCTTGTCTTTGCTTCTATGAATTTGACTATTTTAGGTACCGTATACAAGTAGAATGATTAAACCAGTTGTCGTTTTGTGACTGGCTTATTTAACTTAGCACAGAGTTCTCAAGGTTTATCCACGTTGTATCATGTGTCAGAATTTGCTTCTTTAAGGATGAATCTTGTTCCACTGTTACCAGATTTCACTTATGCACTCATCTGGGGATGGGCACTTGGGTTGCATTCACCTTTTGGCTGTTGTGAGTTAAGTTGTTGTGAACAATTTTCTAAAGGTAAAACCAGCTTTGCATCCCAGGGATAAACTCCATTTGCTTATGGTTTATGATCTTTTTATGTATTACATATTTTAAAATATTATTTGTATTAGTCCCATTTTCATGCTGCTTATGAAGACCTACCCAATACTGGGCAATTTACAAAAAAAAAAAAAAATTAATGGACTTACAGTTCCACATGACTGGGAAGGCCTCACAATCATGCAAAAGGCAAGGAGGAGCACGTTATATCTTATGTGGTTGGCAAAGAAAGAGCTTATTCGGGGAAACTCCTGTTTTTAAAACCGTCAGATTAGCCTGGTGCAATGGCTTACACCTGTAATCCCAGAACTTTGGGAGGCTGAGGCAGGTGGATCACCTGAGGTCAGGAGTTTGAGACCAGCCTGGCCAACATAGTGAAACCCCATCGCTACTAAAAATACAAAATAGCCAGGCATGGTGGTGGGCGCCTATAATCCAAGCTATTCAGGAGTCTGAGGCAGGAGAATTGCTTGAACCTGGGAGGTGGAGGTTGCAGTGAGCCGAGATTGCACCATTGCACTCCAGCCTGGGCAACAAGAGCAAAACTCCATCTCAAAAATATAATAAATAAATAAATAAATAAATAAAACCATCAGATCTTATGAGACTTATTCACTATCAAGAGAACAGCATGGGAAAGACCCAATCCCATGATTCAATTACCTTCCACCAGGATCCTCCCACAACAGGTGGGAATTGTGGGAGTTACAATTCAAGTTGAGATTTGGGTGGAGACCCAGCCAAACTGTATCATTCCACCCTGCCCCTCCCAAATCTCATGTCCTCACATTTCAAAACCAATCATGCCCTCCCAACAGTCCTACAAAGTCTCAGCATTAACTCAAAAGTCCACAGTTAAAAGTCTCATCTGAGACAAGGCAAGTCCCTTCTGCCTATGGGCCTGTAAAATCAAAAGCAAGTTAGTTACTTTCTAGATACAATGAGGGTACAGGTATTGGGTAAATAGAGCCATTCCAACTGGGAGAAATTGGCCAAAATAAAGGTGCAACAGGCCCCATGCAAGTCCAAAATCCAGTGGGGCAGTCAAATCTTAAAGATCCAAAATGAACTCCTTTGACTCCATGTGTCACATCCAGGTCATGCTGATGCAAGAGGTGGGTTCTCATGGTCTTGGGCAGCTCTGGCCCTGTGGCTTTGCAGGATATAGCCTCCTTCCTGGCTGCTTTCATAGACTGGCACTGAATGTCTATGGCTTTTCCAGGTGCATGGTGCAAACTATTGGTGGACCTACCATTCTGGGGTGGAGGGATGGTGGCCCTCTTCTCACAGTTCCACTAGGCAGTCCCCTAAGTTGGGACTCTGTGTGGAGGCTTCAACCCACATTTCCCTTCTGCACTGCCCTAGCAGAGGTTCTCTGTGAGGGTCCTGCCCCTGCAGCAAACTTCTTCCTGGATAAGCAGGCGTTTCCATACAGCCTCTGAAATCTAGGCAGAGGTTCCCAAACCCCAATTCTTGACTTCTGTGCACCTGCAGGCTCAATCCCACATGGAAGCTGCCAAAGCTTTGCACTTGCACCTTCTGAAGTTATGGTGTGAGCTGTACTTTGGCTCCTTTTAGACACAGCTGGAGCAATTGGGATGCAAGACACTAAGTCCCTAGGCTGCACACAGAATGGGGGCCTGGGTCCAGCATGTGAAACCATCTTTCCCTCCTAGGCCTTTAGGCCTGTGGTGGGAGGGACTGCTGTGAAGACCTCTGACATGCCTTGAAGACATTTTCCCCTTTGTTCTGGAGATTAACATTAAGCTCTTCATTACTTATGTAAATTTCTGCAGCCAGCTTGAATTTCTCCTCAGAAAATGGGATGTTTTTTTCTATCACATTGTCAGGCTGCATGTTTTCCAAACTTTTATGCACTACTTCCCTTTTAAAACTGAATGCCTTTAACAGCACCCAAGTCACATCTCAAATGCTTTGCTGCTTAGAAATTTCTTATACCAGATGCTCTAAATCATCTCTCTAAGGTTCAAAGTTCCACCAATCACTAGGGCGGGGGCAAAATGCTGCCAGTCTCTTTGCTAAAACATAACAAGAGTCACCTTTCCTCCGGTTTCTAATAAGTTCATCATCTCCATCTGAGACCACCTCAGCCTGGACTTTATTGTCCATATTGCCACCAGCATTTTGGGCAAAGCTAATCAAATTGCTAGGGAGTTCCAAACTTTTTCATATTTTCCTGTCTTCTTCTGAGCCTTCCAAACTGTTTCAACCTCTGCCTATTACCCAGTTCCAAAGTCACTTCCACACTTTCAGGTAGAAATTTCCACATTTTTGAACCACTCTACTGGTTCAAATTTACTCTATTAGTCTGTTTTCATGCTGCTGATAAAGACATGCCTGACATTGGGCAATTTATAAAAGAAAGAGGTTTAATTGTCTTAGAGTTCCACGTGTCTGGAGAGGCTTCACAATCATGGCAGAAGGCAAAGAGGAGCAAGTCACATCTTATGTGGATGGTGGCTGGCAAAGAAAGAGAGTTTGTGCAGGAAAACTTCCATTTTTAAAACCACCAGATCTTGTGAGACTTACTGTCATAAGAAGAGCATGGGAAAGACCTGTGCCCATGATTCAATTACCTCCTACTGGGTTCCTCCCACGAAACCTGGGAATTGTGGGAGTTACAATTCAAGATGAGATTTGGGTCGGGACACAGCCAAACCATATCATTATTGAATTTGATTTTCTAAAATATTGTTTTAAATTTTTGTATCTAAGGTCTTGAGGGTCTGTAGTTTTTCTTTCTTGTCACATCTTTATCTGGTTTTGGTATTGTGGTAATGTTGGTCTCACAAAATGAATTAGGACATTTCACATGCTTCTGTTTTTCAGACTAGATTGTGAGAAATTGGTATTGTTTTTTCCTTTGGTGTTTGGTAGAATTTATCAGTGAAGTAATCTGAACTTTACCTTTTTGTTTGTGGGAACAGTTGCATTCAATGTTCAATTTAAATTTAAAAGGTACAGATTATGTCATTTGGGTTATTAATTTCTTCTTGAGTAAAGTCTGATAGCTTGTGTCTTTTAAGAAATGTTTATTCCATCTAAGTCATATATTTTATTGGCATGAACTTGTTTATATTTTCTTATCATTTTAATACCTGTAGAATCTATGGTGATACTACCTCTCTCATTCCTGATATTGATAATTTATATCTTCTTTTTTTCTAATCAGTCTGGCTAGAGATTTATCAAGTTAATTGATCTGCCCAAAACATCAGCTTTGATTTCATTGGTTTTCCTTATTGTTTTTCTATTTTTGATTTCATTGATTTCTATACTGATGTAAGCCTCCAGGGAAGGTAGATCACTCACTGTTGTTTGTTTTTCAAGGACAGTCATCTGCCAGTGCCCCAGTCACCAAGAGACAAGGTGATTAAGCAATGTCTAGTAACCATTAGGCTCCCTGGAGGGAGCCATCTTGTGCTTCTACAAGGATTATGCCCTGAGGTTGGCTGCTGAATCCCTCACTAAATGTTCCTCAGTCCATGGAAACTTGCATGATGTATTCAGCCCAATGCAACAAGAATTCCATGAACTACTTCTGTGTGAGGTATAGCATGGGTACTGTGGAAGTAGGATGAAAATAGGAAGAAGACATAATCTCTGACTTTAAGAAGTGCTCACTTTACTGGGGGTGACCAATACATATTCCTGAAAGAAGGCACCAGGCCAGTGGGGTGAGCCCACAGCAGAGGCCTACAGCTCTGTTCAGAATGCAGAAGCAGAGTGGGCAGAGAGCGGTAGCTTAGCAGAGTACTTCGGCAAGCATAGGGCCACGACTCCCTGCTGCAGGCAACATATCTGAAGAAAGCCATTTACAGTAGGTGACAGCCACATTCTATCAAATCTCTGGAAGGGTCCATGGAGGCAGGGTTGTCAATCTTATTCAGCCTTTCAAAGGTCTGTCAGGGTTTGGAAATGGAAGCAACAATGTCTGCTTTGTAGAAATGCAGGTGAGCCCCCGTTTCCTGCCAGTTAGGAAGTCAGTGCTGAGGGCCTTACTGTGTTTCCTTGGCACATGAGATACCAATTCCTTTCTGGGTAGAGAGCTTTTGGTTGTTTAAGGATAACATCCAAATTTTGCTTTGAAACACATTTCAAAAATATGGTCTTTATTCAAATTTATTTTCCTTTTTATCTTTCTGAATTGTTAAGGTCCAAAAGCATTGCTTAATAATTCTGCTTCTAAACTCACACTGCAGCACAGGGCATGATCTGTCCCCAAGGCAAAGAACATAGGGTACTCTTGTCTGGAAAACATACAAGTAGGTATCTCAGCAAGTGCTACTCATGTATTATTATGAATAAATCATTGGCAGTGATTGTGATTTTTTTTTAATGAATGAATAGGTACATGCCCTCTATTGGGGTCAAGTTTTGTGCCTGTAATTCTCCTGCCTATTGTATTACAGGAGCTTAGAATCCCAGCTGCTGGCTCTGGGCTGAAGTTCTTTGATGGCTCCTGTAGGGCGGACTGACTTATATGTGTGTCTACTGCTATATGTGTGTCTACTGCTGACCTGTGGCTTTGCTCAGGCAGGAAAGCTGCTGGTAGTGCACATGGATTTGTGCCCCTGGTTCACCATGAGGTCTGTGATAGAGAAACTCATCCTCAGGGGGCATGAGGTGGTCATAGTCATCCAGAGGTGAGTTGGCAACTGGAAAGATCACTGAATTGCACAGTGAAGACTTAACCTCATACACTTCAGAAGATTAGGACTGGGAGTTCATGGCTTTTGCCAATGCTCAGTGGAAAGCACAAGCACAAAGTTTATTTTCTCTATTAATGAGTTCATCCAAAAGTTTTGAACTTCATTTGTCATATTGCAGGAATTTGTTTAATGACTGAAAATTAGTAGAATACTTAAAGGAGAGTTCTTTTGATGCAGTGTTTCTGGATCCTTTAAATATGTGTGGCTTAATTGTTGCCAAATATTTCTGCCTCCTCTCTGTGGTCTTTACCAGAGGAATACTTTGTTATTATCTTGAAGAAGGTGCACAGTGCCCTGCTTCTCTTTCCTGTGTCCCCAGATATGTCTCAGGGTTTTCAGATGCCATGACTTTTGAGAGAGTGTGGAATCACATCTTCTACTTAGTGGAGCATTTATTTTGCCCCCCCCCCCTTTTTTTTTTCCAAAAATACCTTAAAAGTAGCCTCTGAAATTCTCCAGACACTTGTCATGGCATATGATCTCTGCAGCCACACATTGATTTGGTTGTTGCAAACCGACTTTGTTTTGGACTATCCCAGACCTGTGATGCCCAACATGATCTTCATTGGTGATATCTACTGCAGTCGAGGAAAGCTATTGCCTAAGGTAAGTCATTGCTCTTCTAGCACATTAAAAATATTCTGGCTTTGAGTATTTAAAAAGATTCCTTACTGAACCGGGATTTGACATTTGTGTTTGTGCATCTAAAATTTCTTTTCTGTGTAAAATATTATTTTGGGCCATCCACATGCATGTTGGTTAGCAACTTTTATATAATTGCTTCGTTAATATGTATGTTAATACTGTTGTTTATTTATTCTTTAAATAGACTGCCTGCCTGCCTGCCTGCCTGCCTGCCTGCCTGCCTGCCTTCCTTCCTTCCTTCCTTCCTTTCTCTTTCTTTCTGTCTCTCTTTCTCTCTCTCTCTTTCTTCTCTTTCTCTCTGTCTTCCTTTCTCTTTCTCTCTTTCTCTCTCTTTCTTTCTTTCCTTCTTCAAGGTTTTGGAACCCATCGAATGGAAAATTTGTTCAACTTAAATTTTTGTCAAAATTGTGTAAACTGACCTGAGTGAGAAGTCTGCTGTGTTGGCTATTGTTTCTGCTGTTGTCAGTCCTCTTCAGTTACAGCATAAGCAAGATTAATTGTTTCCTTGCAAATTGATGTAGACGGTCTACTGGTATGGGCTTCATTTTCAACATCATCTTGTCCCTTCTTAAAAGGAATTACTCATTTGTAAACTGCTACTTTCTTTGGAGCATTTTTCCCATTAACTTTTTGTAAAGCATCAATGATTTCACCATTCTTCCCCTCATGCCTCAGCATAAATTTTATGCTGTTGCTTCAGTTGTAGCAGAATTCGTGTTGTTCTGATGAGGGCTTTTTTCAAAGTAACGTTTTATCTTTCTTAATGCCTCATACTAGATCCTATTCAGACATATTTTATCAAGTATGAGTTTGTTTTGGTGCAAAGAAATTTGAAATCCATGCATAAGTTTTTCGTAATATTCATTTTCATGAATTGCTTGCCGATCCCTCATCTCTTTCTTTTTTAGGTATGGACCATGCATTTTTGTCTGTTGTTCTGGCTTCTTACAAGATTCAGCAGACTTTGTAACACAGCTGTGTCTCTCACAGATTGGCAGGTGTTTGGTAAAAGACTGAGTTTTCAGCCAACTAATGGAAAAGTGAAAGAATATAAAAAGCAGGAAGACTACAGTTTTAGGTCTTTCAAGTGAGGCATGAAGAACAGGCGAAGAGATGCAAGTTGTAGGACTCTTAAGAGGCTAGGCTTTTCAAAATGCTTCTCTCCCCTTTACCCTGCTTCAGTTACAGCACCAAGCACCACCCAGGTTTTGCCTGTAGCCCCAACACCCTCTGTCTACCCAGTTGTTGGATCCTGCCATTTCCTGAACCCACACTGAGTTTATTATGGCTCATGCAGAGTTTATTATGAGTCATGCAGAGGGCCTGAATTTATTATGGGTCACACAGAGGGCCTTGGAGATACAGAAAGCTATGTGGGATTTTATATCACCTATCATATAAAGATATGTATAAAATAGGAAACATATTGACCATATATCATTTTACATATTTTTGGTTTTGTGTGTCTAAAAATATATAATTTTATGAATATATTAAAGGATAAGTATGTATAAGAGGTTTTATAGATGTGGAAAGTTATATATTTATCTATATATTTATAAATTTGAGAATAAAGGAAGGAAAGTTCTCAAAGAGGAATTCAGATATCAGAGAGTGCCCTTTGACAGTGAGCCTTGGATACAGCATAACTACAAAAGTGAATTGTCATTGAAAGATGTATGGACATTGGATTTCTCTTTTCTTATTTTAGATGGACAGGCTGTGTCTTGGAAAAGCATACAGTTTGTTGTATCTTGCTGGACAACAGGAATCATAGTCTGAACTGTCTGATGAGATGGAAGCATCACTTGATGATAGAGTGTGCATATGTGGCTGTATATGTGTATGTGTGTTCATGTGTGTGCATGCGCACACGTCTGTGCAGTGTCTCAGACCCTACATAGGAGATTTTCCTGAAGGTTTCCAGTAGCAAAAACTCACTGAGTCTATGCAGAGAAATTACGTCCAATGCTGTAATTAAATACTTTAACAAGGATGGCAGATGATCATTTAAGAGAACATCAAGATAGTTTTAATTAAAAAAAAAAAGGAATCACTTCCAGACCTTTTCAGTTTTTGATGAGTTCCAGCAGAACTGATGACTGGGTCCAGCAGGAAGGAATTCAGGAGTAGTCTGTACCATCCAGGGCAAGTGTAGCTCTGGAGAATTGGGGATAGGAAGTAACTTCACAGCAAGAAAAGATCTGGGTTTCCTCCATTACTCTAAGATGGTTTCATTCCTGGATCTAAATTCAGAGTAAATTGTTAATGGGCAAGCCCAAGGCCTCCCACCAAGATTATTCATTTCAACTTTTCATTATCAAAGTTTTCAAACAAATAGCAAGGAGAAACTATAGTGTAATGAGCACCCATATCTCCCTCCATCTTTATGTTACATTAATTCTCAGTATTTTATTGTACTGATTCATGTGTCTGCTCTTTTGTTTCTTTTTAAAGAAACCTTTAGGCTATGATTTTTTAATGGAAATGCTGGACATGTTATTCTATCTCCAAATACTTCACTAAATATAAAAAATAAGGAAAATTTGTTACATAGACACAATATCATTATCATACCTCACAAAATCAGTAACTCTTTAATATTGTCTCACTTATCATTCATAATTAAATTTCCTCTAATTGTCTTTTACCTGCAGATCAGTAGAATGAAGTTGAGAATCTAGAAATAAACCCCTACAGCCTTGGCCACTTGGTTTTTACTGTGGTGCCAAGACTGTTCAAATGGGAAAGAATAATCTCTTCAACAGAGGTTGCTGGGACAGCTGCATATCCACATGCAGAAGAACAAAGTTGCATCCTTATGTGCAAAAACTAACTTGAAATGGATCAGATAGCTAAGTAGAAAAGCTAGAAGTGTAAACCTTTAGAAGGAAACATTTGGGTGAGTATTTATGACCTGGATTTGGAAATGGTTTCTGAGATGTGACACAACATATTGTTGTGTATAAGAAATAACAACAACAACAAAAAAACACAGACAAATTTGACATCAAAATAAAACATTTCTGTACATCAAAGACACTCTCAAGAGAGTGAAAAGACAACCCACATGGCCCCCTTCACTTAGATGTGCAAATAAACATGTACATCCTTGACATGGAGGCTCCTGGGAGGCAATCACAATCCCCAAAGACCTGAAATCCCCAAATCCTGAATGTTAGCATCCTGAAAGATCAAAGTCCTACAAATATCATTCTAGACAAGATAACTTAAAAAATTTTTTAAAAGATATCTGTTTACTTTTTAAATGTGGATTTATTTGAAAAACACATAAAAACAGGACAGAACACTTCCTAGGCCACTTTGCACCCTAACATAGGCAATAATGACATAACTATTTGTACAAGTGTAAACCCTCAGGTGTACTAATGACTGTCACACATGTATATCAGTTGTGATCAGATGAATCATATTAATAGAGTTATAGGTCAAAAAAGGAAATTATAGGCATATATCATTGTGGTTGGTAATTGTGTCCACTCAGTTTTCAGCTTTGATCATCTGAAATACCATGAAAAATGACCTGAGACTCTTCATGAGGTCAGTTAAGAATCTCTTTGAGTTACCACCACATACACAGTTGCTCAAAGTGCCCAGGTCTCAAGAGATTGTTTTGTTTGTTTGTTTATTTTGAGACAGAGTCTTGTTCTGTTGCCCAGGCTGGAATCCACTGGCTTGATCTCGGCTCACTGCAACATCTGCTTCCCTGGTTCAAGTGATTCTTCTTCCTCAGCCTCATGAGTAGCTGGGATTACAGGCACCTACCACCATGCCCAGCAAATTTTTGTGCTTTTAGTAGAGATGGGGTTTTGCCATGTTGGCCAGGCTGGTTGTGAACTCCTGACTTCAGGTGATCTGCCAGCCTCAGCCTCCCAAAATGGTAGGATTACAGGCATGAGCCACTGCACCCAGCTGAGAAATTTTATCCTTCACAAATGCAGATGTACAAAAGAGAAATCTCTTCATTTATTGAGGATGTTTCAGTGTTTTTACATACATGCCCAATGTTTACACACAGTTAACCCTTTGATAACGCACTTTCATGGAGTCAAATTTGTAAGCATGAAATGAATTAGAATTCTCTAAAAGTCTCCACACAGTTTCTGCCTTTAGTATTGGAAATGATGTGAAGATGAAATACACAGCACAGCAAATTGCAAAAATAATGCTGACAGTTTAACCTTGAGAAAAAAACTAAGAAAAGTAAAAGAAAAAAAGGAAAAACCTCCAAAAGAACCTATCCTGTGATTGTGATTTTTGGGATTTTAGATGTTAGAGATTTTAGATTTCAGGGAGTTAGACCTTAGGGATTTGGATCCTTAGGGATTGATATTTTGGAATTCAACATTCAGGATTATGGGTTTCGGGATGATGTCTTTCAGGTTTATAATCCAAACCCTATAGCATCGTGCCTGTTAGCATAATCTGTACAAATTTTAAATACACTTCTGTACCCCACCAGAGGATTATGAAATTTAGTAGTTTACAGCAGAGCTTATCAACCTATCTGTGACAAAAAAAAAATAGCATGAAAAGTTTTCTGCAGTTCATTACAGATCCATAGTTTTTGGTAACGTATAACAAAAATGAAATGCTAGAAAGTGAAATTAAACCACAGACCTATAAAATGCAAAACTACTGATATTTTTTATTTTTTTATTTTTTTATTTTTTTTTATTGCATTTTAGGTTTTGGGGTACATGTGAAGAACATACAATATTGTTGCATAGGTACACACGTGGCAGTGTAATTTGTTGCCTTCCTCCCCTTCACCTATATCTGGCATTTCTCC